>JASCZW010007873.1:0-58317 GCA_034211315.2 Aedes japonicus
GATTTCACCAGTTTTCTGGTCACTGGTTGATGGGAACATAATCTCCTGAATAGCTTCTTTTTGTTTATTCTCTAGGCAAGAAGGAGCAATCATCAGGCAGCTCCAGTTTTCGCACTGGAGGTAGCAGATTGCTTTTCAGGATATTCACATTGAAGGTGTAACGCGTTTTGAGGAATTCACGTTTGAATCTTTGTTTACTTTCTATCTTTTTGTGTACAAAATGAGATACGTCGTTTTGAATAAGTTGTCGAGAGTTGATCGTTTTCGATCACACAGTTGAAACTCGATTTCAAATTGATATGCTTTTCTAACGACTCATTCTTGAACTGAGTCCTCGACTTTAAATAGAAAACTGAAGTAGTAGGCTTAAAAAACGGGTTCGTTTGCTGTTTGCAAAACTAGCTCTAAAACCTAAAGTTAACGCTCAAGTGAATCCAATTTTCCTAAATTATTAAACACCAAATTTGATCACAACAGCAGGTGTAGAATTGTTCACCGACTTTACCGTTGCTGCCGAAATATACCAAATTCAAACGCCAGTACATATTTAGATATCCCACAGAATTCTTGTCCAAAATGCATTTTGAAAATTTCGAAGGTGTAGAATTGTTCATCTTTAGTCTAGCCTGAAATGAATCAGAATCTTGATGAAAAGACGGATTTTGTTAAATATACTTCGATATTACCTAGCTTGGGAGACATCATGGATCCTACATATCGAACCCATCAAGAGATGGATCGGAATCAATGGCTTTACTTCCCTTCCGAAGGAAGACGTGAACAGATATTTTTCGTCTTAGAAAATCCCGGCTAGAATAGATACCAGACCGACTGCGGTGAGAGGCAACCTCCTCAACTGGCGCCATCGGTGTAGAATTGTTCGTCGTTAGCCGGAACTGGAATAAAACAGAATTGTTGATGAAATGAAGAATTTTGTTTGCTTTGCAGTGAAATTAATCCATATGAAACTAATCAAGCTGCAATCGAAAGGGGTGTAGAATTGTTCACCTTTCTGTTGGAAAAGGGACCAAAATTGGATCTGTAAAACAGGTTTTTGAAAAACTTGCTTGAACAGTTTTTTAAAGAAATGAATTCTTGTTCTGAGAAAGCTGAGTTGAGGCAATTTCGCCCTTCGTTTCATTCCAATATATCTAGACCACTAATTCAAACAGACGTATCTGATTTTGCAAACAAATAAGGGAACTTAGCACCTTTCATGCAAACTAGGACCACCAACTCAAGGGATAGCGTTGTCCCAGCCACGATGGTTATGCTGAGAATTTTCTTTGTTACGTTTGAATCTTTCGTGGGGACTTTGTTTACAAAATCAGATACCTCTGTTTGAATAAGTTGATGTGATGTGATGTGATAAGAACCCACCATCAGTGCAAGGATTACCTATGTCTGCAGGACCGTTCTCAGCAAGTTGCCCCGAGAGAATAGCCTACGTGATGGCTTGTTGTAGCAGGGCCAGTCGATCTCAATGGGGACCTGGCAACTTCACTAACTCCTCCTGTCCAGTCAACAAATCCTTCGACTGCTCTGTTTGAATAAGTTGTCGAGATACTTGGATTTGTTCTTATTCTTGGGACGTAGTTTTGCTTTTGAATAGATCAAATGCAGATCAAAGAGTAGCAAAATCTGCTTCTCGAATGATTTGAATTGTTTGTGCAAAGACAAATTCTGGGTGTAGAATTGTCAACTGCCTAAATTGAATAGAGAGGTACCAGTGTTTGGAGGTCGACGTCCTGATTTTCCGGAAATTAGCATTTGAGGTCAATATTTTTCTGCACAAAATGGACTTTTTGGAAGTTAAGTGAACCCATTAAATGGGCCTATTCTGAGAGTCGATTTAGTCGAAAGAAGGCGCTCTCACTTGACGAGTCGATAATTGTCGAATCGAGTGATTCGACTCTGCCTGCAAATTTAATGGAAAGTCGATTCCTCGATTTGAATTTTTTGAATAGTTTCGACTCATTCAACTCGCAGAATAGACCCAAATTGATGGCAAAAGTTGCAGAATGGTTCCCAATGTTTGTTTTCTTCAATGATAGAAAAATGTCCGGCTGACTGATTAATAGCATGCCTTCTTTCATCATCAGCTGTGTAATAGTTAACAATTCTTTCCTGCTCTGTAGAACAGAACCAAATTCGTCGACAAGCATCAAGACACCAAACAGAGTTGGTTGACATTTCTAAACAGAGGTTCCGATACACTTGATCAGGTGTAGAATGGTTCATCTTCAGCTTGAATTGAAAAAACCGGAATAGTTAACCCTGTGAACGGTGTGGAATTGTTCACCCATAGTAAATTTTTGGACAAACTTGAAAGATACACAACCCTACACTTCTAATCCTTCGTCTGAAGTAATTCAAACATTCTCTCTACACCGACGAAAATTATCTTCTTCAATTTTTCCTCTACACTGAAAAACATATCTTCTTCGAAAACACATTAGCAAAGTACCAGTAGATAGTTCGCTGCAATGTATGTGTCCTACTAAGGTAGAAAAAAAAGAAAACCCGAAAACACACACATACACACATACACACACGCGAACAAACCACTAGACTAGAGCAAATTGCGGATGGATGCGTAAATCAAACGTAACAAATCAAAATGAAAAATAATCAACAAAACAAAATGAAGAAATGTGTCTCCAAGATAGCCAAAATGAAAAAAAAAAACGGAAAAATTAAGCGAACCGAACTAAAATTAGCGAAAAATTACGAATCGTTTCCCTTAAGGAGTTTTTTTTATCACTTCTTTCTTCTATTGTTGGAAAACGGAACGAGTCAATTGAGCAGTTGTATTAGTTGGTGGCGCCTAAATGAAATGTATATTTTCTGTTCGTTTACCGAAGTCGGGTCATATATTTGTTAAATTGGTGTATAGGGAAATGAGGTTAGAAGAAGGAGATGCAGAAGTAGAAGAAGGTGGAAAGTAACTAGCAGAAGAGTGTTTTAAAGGGGAATATTTTTTTTCGCTAACGTAAGGAAACACACATTCACTTATGAGAGGAAACGAACGTAAAGATAAAGTTAAAAAATAAAAACAGAACAACGGCAGATTTAGTTGTACGTGTGTGTAAATTTAGAGGAAAAAAAAGTGGAGAAAACTTGTTAATTGTGATTTTTATTGTTAAACGGAAGAAAAGATAAAAATGCGTCAGACATTGAATCAAGCACGAATTGGGAGGCAGACGGGAGGCGAAACGGGCAGAACTTAGTTTGACAGTTTTGTTTTCCTGAAATTATCCGGACTCTTTTTCAGGTTTTCATCGATTCTGTTCGATTGTTCTTTTTGTTAAGGTTAAAATTAAATTGTTAAGGTGAAATTAAATCTTTGTGAGAAACCAAGTGCAATATTTCAAATCACTTCAATATCCTTTCCCTTTGTTTCGATTGCTCAAGCTTTCATTTTGACAGATGGAGACTGGTAAAACTTTGTCGTTGCCTACATTTTCGCCTCCTTCTCTGACCTATACAAATCAACATTACCATGGGCAGATAGCAACTTAAGTATAGGATTTATTGTTGGCTGTTTGCTAGAAAAAAATCGTTTCTTCTCTGCAAAGAATAAAAAAAAAGATCGTATGAAACATCCATATCATTGACATTCTGCTCGGCGGTGAACGGAAAGGTATAGAATTGTTCACCCCCTCCGGGAAGTTAAGTTTGTTTTTGTTTGCAATAAAGCACACACTCTCACACACCGACATATATCAAGGCCTATTGAGCGCAAGTTGCCACTATATAGGAAACAAAAGAATCGACGGATCAAAACCCCATCAGAACAAACTCACACAAACGTACACTTTCGAACGGAGAGAAAATAGTAACAATTCCAGTGTTTAACAAAACCCAAAACCAAACTATAAGAAAAAGAAACAAATAGATAAATGTTTACAATTTAAGACACTCACAACAAGACAAAAATAAAAAAAGATATAAAAAAAAAATAAAACGACACAGGCGTTCAAGAAGCATACATATGATTGTGAATTTTTTGATTGCAAATTTTTACAAACAATAAACAGAAGAACTAAAATGCAAAAACAAGCAAATCAACAGGTGTTATATTTGAGACTAGGCGTTCAATTGATGCAGATGAACGCAGAACACAAGTTTAAACATGTGTTAGATGAAGAAGTAGAAGCAGAAGAAGCGATTGTTCATATTATACATAACTAAAATTGTAGGGAAAAGTAAACTAAAGCTAACTTCGATCGACGTGGTTATCACTTCGATCCGTAAGACACGATTCACTCCTCCTCAGAGACGAGAACAAAAAAAAATGACAACTTGAAGTCCGGATAACACTTTTTCATTCTATTCTTTCTTCCTTCTAATCGCTTCAAACCGAAAAAAATGCACTTCTGGCAACACTGGAATGAAACCACTCTACACACCAACACGAAAAAAAAACACTGCGCTTTGTGGCAGTTCAATTTCTAACGGATGAAACAACCTAATCAATGTGCTGATGATGATCTTCCTCTATTTAAAAAAAATGACCAATCTTCCACGTCAAATTTCTCGCTTCTGTGACAAACACACAATGCACACATATCAAACCAAGCAAAAAAAACAACTTACCATTTCTCTAAACCTCTTCTTCTACCGCTGCCACTGCTGCTTCCAATGTCTTTGCCTCTCTCTCTTTCTTCACTCTCAATTTTGTGAAAAACCAAAATTCCTTGAGCCAATTTTCCAATTCAAAATTTTTCTGACATCCTAAAAAGAAAAAAAAAAGAAAATCAAGTAAAGTCAAAACAAAGAGAGCTTTAACTGAAAAAAGGCAACCAACCAAAAACGGAAGAAGAAATGAACAAAAAAAAAAAGACATTAAACACACATAGGAAAACATACGCGCATGCAAATACAGACGAATTGAAAGTAGAAGAACAAAGAGGAGAAGTGGTTAGAGATATAGCGAAAAAAAAACAAAAAAAGCAAAAAAAAACAACACTAGCGTTTAGCCAAAATAAATGACAACAAGTCAGTCAGTGGGCGAGAGAAAAAGAGACAATCGCCCTCTCCCTGCCGGAAAAAGAAAAAAAAACAATCTTCAAAGAAGAAATCAGAACAAGAGATTAAACATTATTGTAGGTAAACTAAAATATTGAGGAAATTGTACTTTTACGATTTAGAGGGTAGAGTAACGAGCGTCGAAAAACAAAAACCAACAAAAAAAAAATCAATCAAATAGAGGAAGCCGTTAGTAAATTGAATGTGTCAACACAGAACAGAATCAAAACAAACACACAACAACCAATAGTGAACGATGTAATAGCTAGACAGCAGAGAAATAGATAAAAACGTAGCCGTTAAAACCGACAACCCGGAAACTAATGAAGGGAGGAAGAAAGTACAGAAGAGACACATACTCAAACATATACCAAAAAGAGAAAAAGAAAAACAACCAGAACATTGGATTGCAAAACGAGAATCAAAATCAAACCCCGTTGGTAAATAAAATCAAATCGGTCAAGCGAAAACAAACACGCAAAACGAAATTCCTTCAGAAAGAGAGACAGAGAGAATGAGAGAGATATAGAAAGAGAGAAAAAAGAGAAAGAGAGAGTGGGACTAAAAAATCAGCAACAACCGTAATCAGTTGTGGGGGAAATGCAAATGAAACAAAGTCGAACACTCTCAAACACACACACACAATAATACACAACAACAACATACACACCCAAAACACACATAAGACATCAACATCATTACAGAAAAAAAACAAGAAAAAGAAAACCAAACTGGCAGAGAAGAGTGCAGTAATTAAGGAACACGGTGTTTGAAAACAGAAGAAGAAAAACAGAAGAAAAAAAAAGATAACTGGAAATTACAGTAAAAAAGATGCTGGAACAATGGAATGTAAGGAGAATATATATTATATATTAATGATTAAAAGTAAAAAAATATGGCTACGATTTTGTCGTTTTATAATAAAAAAAAAACATTTAAATAAAATTTAAAAAACAAGTACATTATACACATAAAAATGAATAAAAATTGTAAAAAAATAGCCTTGCATTTGTCTTTTTCGTGCGTCTTGAAACGTATCCGAAAATCGAGAATCGAAGCGGCTCTTGTCACTTGGTGAAGTGAGAAAAGTCACTCGCAGTGACGTCTGACACTTCTCACCTCACCAAGTTACAACTCTCACAGTCAGCGCTGGTAAATCTCCGGCCGTCATGCGATAGTGAAAAAACTGGTCATCTCACTATCACGAAAGGAAACGAACTATCATGAGCTTTCATGCCATTCTTATCTGACCTGTCTGCATCACTTACATCCTGCCCTACGACGGCAGTGTAATATCAGCGGCGGGTTATTCATGAAGAAAATGGATAAAGTTTTTGGCTCAGGATGTATCAGCACAAGCTCCCAAGCTCGGTCCCAGGCTTAATTATTTGCCCACAATAACGTAACTCACACGAACACACCCTCAAATATTCTGTCAAAATAATACAGCGAATTAAAACAAAAACAAAGTTTCTAGTACCGAAAAGCGCAAGAATGTATTGCAAGGTGTACTTTGGACCAACGGGTTCTACAACAGTTAATTGATGGTAATATTGTGGACCTGGAAGGGTTTTTGAGTCCTCTTTGAGAAAAGTGTAGTCGTCCATCAAAATACCAGCATGCGGTCGCTGCAAAACTCGCGAATACTGTTTCCGGGCCCTTGTTGCTGTGCGTTGCTTCTGCTCTGCACTTTGTTTGGCGATTGTATGCTTCTTGTAGCTCTTCAGGTTGTTCCGTTTCTTGACACGTTGAAGCATTCCTACGCTAGTTCCCGCTTCATTGGTCAAATCACGTGTCGACATTGATTTGTTCTGCCGAATCAGAGCTACCACTTTCTGATCCAGTTTAGGGTTGGGAGATCAAAAGCTGGCCTTGGTGGCAAAGCTAAGAACTTAAGTTAGCTCATCCAAAGAACAGTGTTCCTCAACCTTGGTTACGATGGGTTAACACTCACGTGCTGAATTCCAAAGCGCTTCGCCAATTAGGCTTAATGAATTTTAACGCACGCACACTACAGCGCCATTCAGATCAAAGGAGTGCAAGTAAGAAGGAAAATCTTATGGAGGAAAACAAATCATCATTCCTCTGTAGGTGCCAGAAAGGAAAGGTGATTAAACGTCAGACAGCCTAATTGACACATAGTTACTCCATTTTCACGCAGCCATGTATCCAAAACCTTAATTTTCACGACTTTTTCAATGCGCGACATTTTGAAACGAAGCATTTGAACCAGCAACAGCATGCTATGACGAAGACATTAAAACCATCACAAATACACGCATGCAACGCAGTCTTCGGAATTGGACAAACAACACTATGTTCGAAAAGAACATGTTCGTGCTGTGCTACCAGTTTTCGCGTTTGCACAAACACATCCATTTCCCGAACATGTGTTTGAAAATATACCTTGTGATGTGTGTGCGTGGTTTGCATACGATGTATGATGTATCGTACACAATGTTTGTACCCGAGGTTCGTACATGATGTTCGATCA
Organism: Aedes japonicus; assembly: GCA_034211315.2. Lineage (NCBI taxonomy): Eukaryota > Metazoa > Arthropoda > Insecta > Diptera > Culicidae > Aedes > Aedes japonicus. Next base: position 7,526 of record JASCZW010007873.1, read on the forward strand.
GTAAGTACATTTTTATGTGCATTTACACCTCAAGCAACAACAGTGCAAAGTGTGTTGGGATTTAGGGAAGCCTCACAGAACGTTTATTTTTTACCTACAATCTCGTCAATCCGATCTTCAGGTTGTAACGTAAATTTTGACATATATGATTGTTTGGTTTGATCTCACACGATCGAAGTAGGTCGCGGTCATGAAGTGTTACGTGTGAATTTTTCGGCGGTGTTGTCCGATTTTTTTTGTATGCAACGTGAAGTTTTATAAAGTGGTGTTGTTTTTAACTAATTCTGCTCTGAATAAAGTTGTCGGAAAGTTATTTGACAAAATGTGATGGTTTGACAAATGCTGTGTGTGTTGTGTGTGTGATGCGGATTTTGAACACGTATTCCTTACGTGGAATGTATCCCAGTGTATTTGTGCTTGTAGAACTAAAATATATAGAGAAATGGCTGATTTTATTGAAATTTTAGTTCAAAAGATAGTTACATTGCGTAAATAACTACTTCGATCGCGGACCGATTCCCGGCTTTCAACGTTATTAACAAGTTGTATTCAAACCTCGACTAAAGGATAAGTATAAGAAGCGCCCACCAATTCAAGATATCATCTCAACTTTAAGCGGTATGATCACACCATCCAATCGTGTGTGTTTGTGTGTGTGGGGTCATGGGGTATCCGTTTTTAGGGAAATTTCTTTATTTTTAGATGTCTATGTTCAAAAAATCGAATTATCTGTTTTGAATATGGCTGACTAATAACGGTGGATGCCGAGAATTAGTCAGCTACCGGAAATGTGCTACACAATTTCTGTCTAAAATTTCTACATTATGTGTTAAATCAAAACCAAATTTGTTCAATTTGAATTCGTGGTTCTTCCTCAAATCAAATTATTGAGCGGAGTGCAAAGGGTTAATAAATCCTTTATAGGACAAAATGACGAATGTTAAATAAACGTTTTTCCACCTTGATGCACAATTTCAGTTATTCAAGAGCTTGGTGGAAAGATGCCGCAGCATGTTAAAAGGTACCGAAAGCAGCCCGAAGCGCCATGTAGCTCAACAACATCCAATTATTGCTCAACAGATCCGCCCGAAAGGATGGAATTTAAGACATACTTCGATCTAGGAAACATTCCTCTGCCTAGAATTTATTGTGAGACTCGATGGGGATCAAAAGTCATGATCGACAGTATCCTCAATCATGAAGGATTTAACAAAGACATCGGCAGACAATAGTTAGTACTGGTGCTGAGTGGCGAAATATAGGGAATTTATGAAAGAATATAGAGAACCGTTCGAACTTCTACATGCAACTACAAAAATCTTTACATTTTACATTTGGAGATGCATTCTAAATCGATGTTCAAGAATATGCATATGATGCTATGCTAGTAATAGAATGTGACCAAGTGAAAATTTCCTGTGGAACATCTCAGCTTGCTCTGAAATTAGTACTTTTATAACTGGCTAATGCAAAACACGACTTCGAATATCCACGAACATTATTAAATTTTGAGAATCAATGCGATACGAACATCCTCAGCTATATGGCTTGACCTTGGGCACTTTGGCTTCTCCAGCAATTCAGGTATCAGTAGAACGTTACTTCTTTGTCGTAAAAATTCTTCTTGATCAACGACGGCTGCGAATGTCCGCTGAGTTGCTGAATGAAATAACGATCATAATATGCAACCAATATCTTTTAGCGTTTCTAGTGTCGAAAATTCGTAATAAGAGCAATTGAAATGCGTTTTGTTCTCTCGTTAAGTGGCTTTGCCATTGTATTAACAATTTTAATATTGTCAATGTAAAAATGCTTCATTATTTAACGGTAATTATTTTCTACCGTAGAATGGTAACTACTACTATATTATAACTCCGAGTAACTTTTTGACTTCCATTTGCATCCCATAACAACTCAGCAAAACATCAGCTCAACCTATATTGAAACTGTTAAAACTATATTTTTGCACCCGATATTTTAAGTCTATATCAGATTTCTCACGAGGAAACTGGGTTGTACAAAATATTTTTCTAGAGCTCACCATGGACCGTATTGATACATAAAATGAAAAATCTACCAATACTATATGATGTTTATTATGAAAAAAGACAGCAAAACGCTCTCATGCTTGTGGAAAAAGTAGCTAAGCCAAAACTGTCAGGATGGTGAAGCCGTATAACAAACGGTTATAAGGATGGGTGGTTTATAGAATAATAAAATTCAAGAGTTTTAAGAATTTCCTGCATTTCCTCACCGTGATGATTTTATTATGAAACTATCATCATGTCAATAGTTCTTAACTTTGCCACCAAGGCCAGCTTTTGATCCCCAAAGCCTATAGAATAAAGGGTGTCCACGATGAAATTGCCACACCCAAAATTGATTCGCAAAATTCGAGTTTTCATCCGATGGCCATCAAATTTTCAGGGATTGAGAAATAACTATTAAAATTCATTTTAACATTTTACTCGTATTTTATTTACAGTCCATACGCAAATGCCCGCACCTTGGCCTTAACCCCGGCCATAAGATTCTGCACAACCTGTGAATCAACCGTTTTTTGCATGTAAACCCATACTTTCTTCAGTTCCTCGACTGTATTCACTTCCTTAGGTCGTTTAAGAAGGTGCTGCTTCATAATCGCCCAGTACTTCTCGATGGGGCGGAGCTCCGGAGTGTTGGGAGGGTTGAACATTTTCGGCACGAAATTGACCTTATTGTCCGCATACCACTTCAGCACGTCCTTGGAGTAGTGGCATGAGGCCAAATCCGGCCAGAAGATTGTTGGGACGTTGTGGGCCTTCAGGAGAGGAAGCAGCCGCTTCTGGAGGCACTCTTTTATGTACACCTGTCCGTTCATCGTGTCCTGGGTCACGAAAGGTGCACTCCGCTTCCCGCACGTGCAGATGGCTTGCCAACCCAGGAAATTCTTCGCAAATTTGGACATCTTCTGAGTACGGACATGCTCCGGAACGCTGAACCTATCCTTGGCCGTGAAAAACAGGTTGCCGGGGATCTGTTTGAAGTCGGCCTTCACATATGTTCCGTCGTCCATGATGCAGCATTCAACTTTCGTCAGCATGTTGAGGTACAACTTCCTGGCACGGGTTTTGGCGGACTTGTTCTGCTTCTCGTCGCGATTAGGGGCCTTTTGTACCTTGAACGTTCGAAGCCCAGCCTTAGTTTTGGCCTTCTGGACAAAACTTCGGCTTAGGTGCAGCTTCTTACCACATCCCGAACGGAGGCGTTCGGATTTCGGTTGAAGGCCCCAACTACGCGGTTGTGATTTTTGGTGTTGTACGGAATACTTTTTCCTTCACTTCTGGGCTTCCGATCGGTGGTCAACCGTTCCTCGAACCGCTTAATCACTCGCGACACCGTGGAATTCGCGATTCCCAACGTTTTAGCGATGGAGCGATGCGAAAGATCCTTGTTCTCGTGATGAATGCGCAAGATTTTATCACGCATGAGCTGTTCTTTCGACTCCATTCCCGCGTTTTGATCACAGGACTTTAAAACTTGCAGGATGTGAATAATGCACTATGAACTAAATCCACCCAAATTTTCATTAAATTCTACCCAACGGTTAAAAAGTTAGAGCAATTTCATAGTGTGGCAATTTCATCGTGGACACCCTTTACTATGTAGCAGATGCTAATAAGAGACCATCCATTTAGTACATCACTCGAAATACTGAAAAAAAATCAACGGCCCCTACACCTACACCTACACCTGCATCTTATACATTGTTTTCAACTTAAGTCTGCACTCTCTACTATCCTTTAGAACGGAACGTAATTAATGGATGATATCTGAGCTTTTTGCGCAAAAAATCTAAATAAAAATGTCCGGCTTCGATGTGACGTGAGACAAAGAGGAAGCATTTCTTTCTGTCTCGCACTGCAAAGAATGAGCAGACACAGTTCGCCTGTGAAATTCATACGCGCTGTTCTTCGTCTGTTCTGCCTGCACATTCTGTAGGTAGCTGTGTAAAAACACAGTGTTTGAACATTGTGTTTGGAACACGTGTCATGTGTGTGTTTGGCTGGGGCATGTTTGAGATGAACATCAATCAACAACGAAAAGCGGGTGCGTGTTCAAAGAAAACGTCGTTTTTGCACACCATGTACACAAGTGTGTGTGTTTTTCAGAAGACTAATGCAACGCAAATGGTCGTGTATACCCGCATAATCACAAACCATTCCTGGACCATTTCCTTAAATCGTCATAATCGGTCCCGTACTGCTGGCTGATTCCCTTGTGCGGCCAGTTTTTTTAGCAGCGAACCACTGCTTCATCCGCGTTGTGCTTGATATTGTCCACCCACTTTGAGCCAACTGCATTTGGTCCGGTTGGGATGTTCACCAGTTCTCACGCTCTGTTCGAGTCAATGGAACGTAACGCGTCAATCATCGCTTCAATCCACTTACCACAATTCGGGCTAGCCATAGCTTCAGCATAGTTCTTCGGTCCTCCTGACGCTTGAAGTATCGATCAACCAGGAACTTACAAACCGCTATGCAGGCACACCTTTCGTTGATCGTTGGGATCTCCATGGTACTTACTTAATACGAGTAACCTTCTAGATCTCTGTCCGCTGCTTCATGCGGTAGATTACAATGGATTTGCTTTTTGCCACCATCATTTTCATGTGGACCAACTGCTTTGACCCGCAGTGTAACGATCACCTCGTGGTCACCGTCGCTGTTGCTCACCGTATTGCTGTCAGCTGCATCGTTACCCTGTAGCTCGTCGAATTTGCAGGGTTGTTACGGCAGCGCGGATTTCTACACTCAAAAGAAAATCCCCATTAGATTCATGTGCAAACCCACATGAATATTTGCAATGGAGGTTAGCACATGAAAAGTATATGTGAATTAATGAATTTTCGTCAATGAATGTTTTCATTAAATGCATGGGAACTTGGTATAGAATCCATAAGTTGAACACATACTTTCTATGAATTCCTTAAATAGAATGCATTGGTCATGCATATCATGAAAGGGATGGTATTTAATAGTTTCAATTAAGGTATTTATTTTCGAAAAATTAATAACGAATTTTTCTTGTCCGTTATAGGTAGATACGTTTATTTGCACAAAGTTAGCTATTTTTTGATTTCCCACAACTAGAGTTCGCATTCGGGACTTCAACATCAGGTGATGGAGCCGCATTCAATGGATCGAAATCATCCGATAGCAAATTTGGCGAAGAAACGAACACAGTGAAAGCGTTTCCTTTAGATTCTGACGGGCCGATCGACACAGTCTCTTTTGATGTCTTTTACAACCAATCCTCTCCTCTTTCAAAATCTGCCAAGATATCACCATTTAATTTTAACTCCTCTAGCACAAACTTGCGGAAACTTTTCCCATCTTCCTCCATCTTTGTTTTGTTTGTTTCTGTATAGGAGTAAAGCATATTGTGCGTTGCAAGAAAGTGTATTTGAGGTGACAAATACTGTTCATATGATGTCAAATGATGTTCATGAGTGATATGAATTCAAAGTATTTGGCACGGTGATGGTTAGCATATGCCGCACATTAATGAATTTAATGAAAATTAATATTGTAGTATGGTATGTGTAGCCATACATGGATTTAAAGGAGCATATTTTTTTAGTGTAGAATTTCGCGGATTTTTTCATAAAATTCGTTCTGGCGCGGATTCGTTCAACACCATTTTGATGTACCAAAAATGAGTGAACAAGACACCGTTTAAAAAAAAATCTATAATGAGAACATTGCTTACCATGCTTAACATTGTAACTTGCGTAGCTCATTCTAATGCCGAGCTCGAAATAAAAATTTTACAAATTCAGAATGGCATACATTGTTTTTAGAGTGATATAACCAGATATGTTGTTTCAAAGGACTTGATTTTGAAGGCCAAATTTGAACGCGGCAAACTTACGAGTTCAAACAGAAACAAAAGAAAAATACGTTAAGGTACAGTGGGGCAAATGGGTAAATGGGGTAAGTGAAAATAATATTAATAAAGTAAGACGTGGAGCAAAGAGCTCTAGTCAGGGAAGAGATACGGCAATACTTTGGGAGATTGCAGCCATGTTAGTTGCCCCTATTAAAACCATGGAAAATGGGGTTTTGGACTTTCCAAACAAGAGATCCTCTTGGCAATTGGCCAGTACCTAAAATCAGTGGACTGAAAACTTTATTTAAGAATTGTGTTGAGATCAAGTAACCCATGGAACCCAACGAAGTGAAAAAAAACTTTCATTACCCAAACAACCGTTGTTATATCCGGATGTATTTTCAATAAAATCTCCTAATGAAAACGTCAACCCCAGTGTGAAAATCCTTTTTTTCCTTGAACATTTTTGGTCCTTCACTTCCAGCAGCAGGTACGAACGTCAAGCCCAGTATGAAAGTCATTGTTGCCTCCTGATCCTGAACAAATTGTGTTCCTGGAAGTGACTTTTTAAGAGGATTTATGCGACGCCACAAACTATCTCAGAAGAAACCACAAGCGGTAGAAATTGCTCGTAAAAGAAATGTCAAGCCGTTAATTGTTTCAGATTACTTCAAAATAGTCAACGAAGCTACCATTGGTATTCCACCTTCACGTATCTTTCCTATGTCAATAACGTTCGATTGAATACAATGAATTTATTGTTGTTTCCTTACATTTTGAGTTTTAAGCAATCATTCCGAAAATTAATATTATTTGTTTAGGTCAAATCTATCACGAACATTTTTTTTCACTTGCCCCACATGTTGGGTAAGTGAAATTTTGAACACGTTCCCTAAATATTGATTCTATGTTTTTCCATACACTTTTAAATAAATGTCATGTACGTATATCAGCACAGAATTGATTGTTTATAATAATCATGACTAAGTAACCTGATTCATTTTCATATGTCAAACATTAACTACACGATTTTCTTTTACCCACTTGCCCCAATGTAACCTTACTATTAAGCTTTAGCTCGATAGTAGCACTATATCAGCATAAATGTTGCTTAAAAGTTCTATATTAGCATATGTTAGGCATGCAAGCTTCATATTAGCAGCATAAATGCATTCAAGCTCCAACCAAAATTTAGCATTATCGCCAGCATTATATGCGCATATAAGGCTGTTATAATGCATAGAAGTATTTATCATGTTCACAGCATACATGCTTTATATCTGCATTTAGTGCTAATATAAGGCTATCAAATAATGCTAAGAACTTGTTTACAAAAGCATTGAAAAGTAATTTGGAGTCAACAAAAACCTGTATGGACGAGAATAAGTGGAAAAAACTTTGAAAAATGGAAGTTATAGACGTAAAGTTAAATTGTATCGAAACTACGATACTTCTAAACTTAACACACATATTGATGATTTGGTTCCAGAAACAACTAAATCTCCATTAGCCAGTTCTACGCCTTTAAATTCGTTCGTAGATACGGAGATGAACAGGCAGCGGTCCAACAATGCATGATAATACCTTGGTTCAAGACGGGGAAGATAATACCTTGGGTTCAATAAACCCGTTCATTACTATTGATATGAATTTACACTATGTGGTTTATATATAGCTCATTATTGCATGCATTATCCTCCTTTATTTTGCTAATACCATCAATAAGAAGAAGCAAAAAAGAACCAGTTCTTAAAATGAATCGGTAATAGACCGTTGATAAATGCAGCATAATAGCATTAGCAGTGCCAAAAACGGGCTATCAAAACTGACAGTTATGTTGAGGTGCATTAGTATAGCATTACTAATGTTATTTACGAGCTGTCACTTCTGCACTATATAAGCACGTTATTTCGCCTTTCTTAGCATTATATTAGCATTATATCTGAATATAGAGCTTCAATACATTTAAGTGCTGCTTTATATGCAGATATAATGCTGATATAATGCCACTTTTAGTGCTTAATGGTTGCTTGGGTAGGCGCTTTCCTTACCTTGAAGACATGAAATCCGGCCCACTTCATTGTCTGCTGGACGAACCAGACGGAAAAATTGATCTTCATGGTCACGTCCTGAATCGAATAGCGCTTGCGGATTGCGCTTGAAGTAATCCCTCACCTTACATGTGTTCAAAGGTCAGTTATCTTCGCTTTTCTTCCACTGCCAGCTCGCTGCTGAGTCGTCTGGGTCTTCTTGAGCACGGTCAAATTGTCGATTCCCAGCTGTTTCGTGACCCAGCTGTGGGACTGGCCTGGATTTTCTACGACCACACCGTAGAAAATCTTATAAATTTAAAAATTACTGAACCGGTTGGAGTAAAATATTGAATAACGGGTTTTTTTTTTGGGCCGGAAAAGGTTTTTATGATAGTTCTCTGCCTTCTCCCTTCTCTGAATACAAAGACTAATGAAACACAAATTTTTGTATAACTCGAGAACTAATCAAATAAAAGAAACCAAATTTAGCATGTGGGAGTTTTTGGAGACAGAAAATGTTCCTATGGTGGTTTGAGGCCCCTCCCTCTTCTGGAATGGGGAGGCTCTCATAGAAATGAAACAGATGTTTCTGCATTACTCAAGAACTAATCAAGCAAATGGAACAAAATTTGGCATAAGGGGTTTTGGAAGTAAGAAAGGTTTCTATGCTGGTTTGAGCCCCTTTTCCTCTTCTGAAAGAGGGGCTCCCATACAAATGAAACACAAATTTATTCATAATTCGAGTCCTAATCAAGCAAATAGAACCAAATTTGGTAGGTGAAGGTTTTTGAAGAAGAAAAAGATTTCTTTGGTGGGTTGAAACCCCTTCTACCCCTGGAAGTGGGGGGCTCTCATACAAATGAAACACACATTTCTGCATAACTCTGGAACAAATCGAGCAAATGGAACCAAATTCGGCATGTGAAGGTTTTTGAAATCAATAAATGTTTCTAAGGTGACTCAAGACCCCTCCCCTTTCTGAAAGCGGGGACTTCCATACAAATGAAACACAAATCTCGGCATAACTAGAGAACTAATCAAGCAAATAACTCCAGATTTTGCAGGTGGAGCTTTTGAAGGAGAGAAATAAATCTTTGGTGATTTAAAACCCCTCCACACTCTAAAAAAGGTTTGGGGCTCTATTTTAAATTAAACACAAATTTTTGCGTAACTCGAGAACTAATCAAACAAATAGAACCAACATTTTGCAGCTGGAGGTTTTCGAAGGCAAACAATGTTACTACGGTGGGTTGAGACCCTTTCGCCATCTGCAGGGGGCTCCCATGCGAATGAAACACATATTTTCGCATAGCTCGAGAACAAATCAAGCAAATGCAACCAAATTTGGCATGTGGAGGTTTTTGAAGGCAAGAAATGTTTCTATGGTAGTTTGAAACACCTCCCCTTCTTTAAGAAGGGGAGTCCTCAAGCAAATGAATCACAAAGTTTTGCAAAACTCGAGAACTATTCAAGCCAATGAAACCACATTTGACAGGAACTACAGAACCGATCGGCGTGAAAATTTGTATTCAGCAGTTTTTGTGCTGAAGAAGCTTTATGTGTTTGTTTGAAGACGTGCTGGATAGCTCAGTGGTTATCCGTTCTGCTTACTGAGCAGATGGTCAGGAGTTCAATCCCAGTCCGTCCCCTTCCTTGGTCATTTGTCACTTGCTTCTTTCTATCACCACTAGATTTAGAATAAAAAGCAGTCTACTGCGCTTTCATTGATCGCATCACTTACCACAGTGAATCCATGATCTATAAATAACCTGCCTCACTAACACAAATCTATCCTTCCGTTGACAATTGTGGAGACGCAGAGGGTAAACACGGTCTCTATCCAACAGATTGTCAAACTAATCATCCTTCCCCTCCTCAAAGACCGTGAGACGTGGCCGGCGCTGGTACTGATCTATAAATAGAATCAGTGAACTTGTACATTGAAGATGCAAAGCCTACCCAAGCTCCATCTATGTGGTCTCTGTGCAATTACACTAGTTCTGATCGGTAACGGAGTAGCAACTACGCTGACGCACGGTCTTTTTTAAAAAAAAAAAAAAAAGAAGCTTTATGTGTTTGTTTGAGATCCCTCCTCCCTCTGGTAGGGGAGCTCTCATACAATTGAAGAACAAATTTCGGCATAACTCAAGCAAATCTAACCAAGCAGATGGAATCAAATTTGGCATATGGGGGGTTTTGAAGGCTGTAACGTTGGGCGTTGTATGATATTTTTTGGTTCAGGTTCATGCGCTTGAACTATTTAGAACTATTATGAATGAGGTTAAATTAGGTTTTATAATATTTGAAACGTATACCAAATGTAAATATTGACAGAATAGGTTAGGTTAGAATCGCTACAAATTTATTTTGAATGTCGACCGGTTTGTGCCTCGGCTAAGTTGAATGCTATATGAAAAATGCAACGATGGCTCCAAACTATGAAATAACGATCTTTACGAAACAAGGAGAAAAGCCAAAAGGAATCTTTATTCGCCATGCGGATTGTTTGCTGGTGCTTTGAGTAAGCATAAAAGATAATTGTTTGATCAACATTTCTCAGTGACAAGAGGATTTAAGCTCGATCATTTTGCAACGGTACCGGCTGGAGAACAGAAGTTATCGCGTAGTTTCGGAAGTCTTTTTCTAAATAAGTGAAACGTTGTTTCTAAAGGACACGCGTTGTTTATCGAGATACGCAATTTGTTAAACGTATAGAAACTGGTTATTATTTATTAAAGTCATATTAAAGTTTACATAAGACTAAAACGTATCATTCGCGTTGGACATTCCAGCGCTCTGGCGATGTTTGTGTATGGGCTGGAATTTGAAATCCACGTATTGGGGTTTTTGTGTCAACGATCATCACCAACTTTGTCCGTGGAGCACGGATCGCACAATTTTAGCTCGGAAGTCCGCTAAGGCCCGCCTTTTGAGGTAGTTACACGGAGGGGAGTGAAGTTCACAAGGCTGCTGTGCGAAATTTCACCCGACGATCGCCAATAATTCGTCGTAATTCCACGAATCGTAACAACCCCTGTGGAAAGGTTACCGAGAGCGCGGTTTAGTGATTCGAAGCCAAGTGTCGGACACTAAACCGGACCTTATCCGAAATATAGGAGTCTCCCTTAACCCCGCTCGGTCATAACGGAAAGGTACGCAAAGCCGGGTCGCTTGGGAAAGCGGGCTTCTACATTGCAGGAGACGGTCAATTCCGGACGCTCTCGGAGAATTTCGAATCGGACGCTTTCCGTCCAGCCGCCACTCCCTCCGTATCTGTAATTCTCCCCGAGCTCGTCTGCCATCTAGCTAGACGCCATTTCAGCACAGATAGCGGTCAAGCTTCGACCCCGCCATCATCATCGGGATTCATCAGTACCCCGCCAAAAACCTGCGCAGGTTTGTGGAAACCTTTTTTCATGGCCATGATTGTTTCCCAGTGAATATTTCCCGTAATCGAATGTTTTGTCTAACCCGAATGAGTCGCGAATAACCGGGAAATAAATTTAGTTGATTATTTGATGATTTGAAGTACTGAGTTTGAATTTGTTTTCGTTTTGGGCAGTTCCGATAGAGTTGACTCCTCCTAAAATCCGTTTTCGTTTTCCGTTCCGTTGTTGTCAATATCAGGCTTCTTTTCTCCCGTTCCGGTTAGCTCATTCGGATTGGGCGAGTTTAGATTTGAGTTTTTTGGGATTTATTAGTGTTTTTCAGAGGGGGAAATCAAGCAGGATTTATTTGCGTTATTCCTATTTAGTGGTTATTTCAATAGTGTCTCAGAAAGGTCGGGCCAATACCAACAGCTAAAGCCATCTTGTTTATATAAAAAACCTCGTAAGTATTCTCAGAACGGGTACAAGGCAATGATTGTATGGTGGTTTGAAACCTCTTCCAAATTTCAACCAAACATGAGAATTATCCAGGTAACTAAAACACAAAATGCGTATTTATCGGGAAAGAAGCATGTTTGGATAGAAGTCCCCTTCTTAGAACGCGGAAAAAACTCATTCCGAAAAAAACAACCATAAACGAGCCAGTTCTATTAAATTTTCATTCATTTAGTTGCATGCGTAGCATCGCTCGCATCGGGTTCATCTAGTGTTGAATAAAAATTACATACTACCAAAAAGTCATGTAAATTTCTGTGACCGGAAACAGACTCTTGCGCCTTTAGGCCATAAGAATCAGTCACAAAAGACGAGAAACCCGAGAAATTTTTTTTCATCAGAAACACCTTTCGTCGATTTGTCTGTTGCTGATCCGGGCACATAATTTAGATGATCGTTGACTAAGATAAAACTGGAATTACGGCCAGTGTCATAATGAAAATATCAATTTTGTAACTAATTCCACGCAGGAAGCGGCCCTGGCTTCAAATAATAACAGGCCAGATAGTAAATTATCTCTATAAAAAAATATTGCATAAAAGTAGATTATGAGAAACAGCTTTTTAATAACTTTTTTAAAGCCAATTCAACCATAAGAAGATTAAGACCAATGAGGGATCACGAAAATCAAATAAATGCAGACGAATGCAGAAAAAATGAAAAATTTCCATGGAGTCACCCAAGGCGAATTCACTTATTTAGATCTTACGAAACACATTTCACCTTTTACTTAATACAATACTTCAAACTGCATTTATGTGTTCTTCCTTTTGGCAATAAAACGTTAAACGTTACGCAAGTTACGACATAATGCTAGACCAGAAACATAACACGATCAGGTTGATATTAATTGATGCTAGAAAGAAAGCTTAACATCTCGGAGAGCCATCCATGTACATGTACATGTACTCTGACTTCAAATGTTTTAACGATGCTCGATTTATTCCAACCGCACATATGTTTTTTACGGCTCAAAAAATACTCATACCCACTAGAGGTGACTCATTCCACCTAAGGGGTCCAATTTGAAACGATTACAAGAAACTCACCTGGTTGTCATTGACGCACGTTACTTTCATCCGTCGGTCGATGTTGGGGGGTGTCGCAAAAATCTCACCGGTTTGATTATATTAACGATAGTAAATTAACTACTATAGATAGAATAAAAGTTGATAACATTGAAAATACGCATACGTTCTGGCTCAACAATAAAAGCAAACGAAAAACTTCTTCTCCTACCGCTCGCGTGCAAAAGTAAAACAAAAAAAAACTCTTGCACTGCTCACTAGAACGACTTCTCCCCGCCACTACTGTCGACGTCCGGCCCTGGTGACCTGATTTCGTTCGGCTTGTTCCTTCTCGCGAAGTTCTTTGATCGCTCCGACACTTCCCCACATCACTTTGGCTGTCACCTGGGTGGCCCCGGCCACTTGAGAAGCCGTCCCACCATTGGCGTTGGATCCGTTAGCGTTTTCATTGTTGCTAGTGCCCGTGGCGGTGGCATTCCGGGCATTGCCGGCCCGGGTTGAGCTGGACCTGTTGCCACGAGTTCCATGGGCATTGGCCGCATAGGTGGCATTTACGTAGTTATTGTTTTGATCTTTTTCACGCTCACAATTTTTGCACTGGTACGACATTCTGTTTTCCTTCGAGCACGATTCGTCACACACCTGAGCCGATAAAATTGCACCTTAACACCTTCGTGAAGCCGCGTTTGCAATAGCCTTATGCAATAAACACCACACAGATCGGACCCCGTTTGCAGAATCTCGCGAGTAGTTCGTCAAGACAAGTTCGTCGTCTTCCAGATGCAAGTGCGCATTGAAGTCTCGCGAGTCCAAAAATGCTGTGAGTCACTACCACACTGGCAAAACCTGCCGCGATCGCTTCAACAACCCGACGACGGTCGATATAAAGGTAAAGTTGTATCTTGTGCGAGGTTTGCAATCTGGCTCTTTCTTCCTCTTCACCCGGAGGTCTCTCGCTCTGGAATGTTATCTCCGTTGTTGACACACACGGTCCCGAAGCATTCGGACCCCTGCATCCGAGAAGAGAGAGCTCACCCAAAACGCAGGTAGGCCACGAAAAACAAAAACAAAAAAAAAAGAAACCTGTGCCACAAAGCCGCATCTGAACCGAGCGGATTAGAATTGTTCAGCTGCTGAACTTGGCGATCACTGCGGCTGTGTGTGTATCTGTGAGCGAGAGAGAGAGTCTTCGCGATAAAGTGGCTGGCCCAGTGAAACACAGGTGTGCGAAGTCTTTCTCATTTTATCTCGCTCTTTCTCTCCCTTAGTGCACTAGCTACATTGCGGTTTCGCCAGTGGAATCACCTGTTTGATCTTTAAAAAGCTCGCCAACCTATGCATACGAATGGACGACGCTCTTTCGAGGTGGTTTGCCAGTGTGTGACCAAGTTTGCCTGACCGATGGGTCGTTGAACTTTGATACTACTTCGGCGAAAGCTTCTCCAATTTTTCTTTAGGTTTGGTTTCTTTCCGGGTTTCGTTGTCGTTGTTTGTGGGTTTGGAAATACCCACCTATCTAACGTGTGATGGAGAAGCATTGCGTAGTTTTTGTCGAAATAGAAGCTTACACTCTCGGGGGATTGTGTTGATTGAAAGCTTTTTTTTAGCGAGTAAATCTAAGGGGGGTTGGCTTTCGGCAGGGTTGGAACTTCGATCGAGAAATTTTTCTATGATAGATTAATTCAAGGCAAAGGAAATTGATTCTAAATGACTTCAGTATGGTTTATTGTTGTACGTACCCGCAAATCAAAACATCTAAAACGTTTTCTGTAAGACCGCTAGTTCATAAGGAATCTTACACATTGGTAATAATATTGATGAGCGAGCGCAACTTAACATTTTAAGGGCATTCTCAACGGTGGTTCGAATCGTGGTTTGGAATCATTTTTTGAACCAAACGCAAAAACATAGCTGCACCGGTGTTGTTAGTTTTGTTTTATACCAGGTCTATTTAGCATCAATTTAAATCTGATTTATGTTTTGATATATTCTTGCACCTATTTGTAACAAGAAAAATACCGCTCCAAAACATTACACGCTACTTGATAATACCAGTTAGTGGGTAAAGTTTCAGCTTTTGATGAATTTCACGCCAACTTGTTTTCGTGGTGGGCAGCACCCTCTCAGAATCCAATAAAACTTTGTGGGTGTATGGACTATGTCTTTTCAAGCAAATTTGTATACTTTTTTTACAAAATTTATCTAGATTATTATTTGGAAAGCGCTAAAGTTTTTTGTTCATTTTTTTAATATCCACATCACTCGAAAAGGACAAGACTTACAAAGAAGTGATGTATGGGTGACTTTTTTAAAATTGTACTTTTACGAAACGAATTGTACAAATTTTAAAATCGATTTTTACACGCTAAAAAAATTATTTTAAAATTTAAAGTCAATTTGCAAAAAAATGCTATCCTAGAATTAGACGGCATTTTTTCCTAATAAAGGCACTATAACTATCTAAAACTTCTCCATACATTGCAAGTGTGTGTAGTGTAGTGTGTTTTATCTGTACACTTAGTACAGATAAAACACACAACATTTTATTAAAACAAATTTAGAGTTAAAACAATTTAGCGTATAAGATATGTATGTAACAAAACGGTCTACAAACTCGATTGACGACAAATAAATAAAAAAAGAAATAAAAAAAAAGAAACATTGAATTTTTTGCGCAAATGCACATAGAGGGAATGCTAGATTGAGCAGAATGGGATATAATAATTGGATATTTGATGTAAATTTAAGCCAGATCAAGCCTGTTGTATGAAAGATTGCAAACATTGTTGTAGGGCGCATCAAAGACTGCAACCAATTGCGTTGTTTACGCCTCCTTTTCGTTTACATTTAAATAAAAGTAATTCTGAACTGCTTGTTCGGATATTTCAACTTTCAAGGGGTGCTGCAAATAAAGCGTCGTATATCTAAATAAAAACCTTTTTTTTGGTCTATTAAAGCTCACAGGTTTTTGCTTGGTTAGGGTTTTATTTAATATATTATTTTAGATGTACATTTTCGCGTATTAAATTTTATTAAAGCCACTAGAAATCAATTTGGTTTTATTATGGCAGCAAGAGGTGCCAAGAGGTTTCAAATTTTAGTCAGGTTTCTGAGAACCTACACAGCTTCCTTACAACGATCTTAAAACCTTGTATTTTGAAATTCCTTCTTTTTCATTTAGCATTTCAAGCTTATTGCTTTCGCAATTAGCTTATTGCTTGCTCTCAACTTAGTGTTCTAGATCCACTTCCACAGTTATTAATTGAGAGCTTTCGATACCAGGTACCATTTTTTGCATTAGTATGATTGTGTGGTAAGTACAATCATACGCCATGCCCAGGGAGTCGAGAAATTTTCCTTAACGAAAAATTCCTAGACCAGACCGGGAATCGAACCCAGCCTTCTCCAGCATGGTGTTGCTTTGTAGCTGCGCCTTTACTGACTAAGCTAAGGGAGGACCCATTGAAATTCCTTTTACTCCTATCAAAGGTTTCATTTTGACTTTATGAACTCGTAAATGCTGTTTTGGAATGCCGTTATAGGACTTATTCAAATCATCTTATTATGGTATGTTGAAAACGCATTTGAAACCTATTTTGCTTTTAGTAAATGTATTAAACGGCAAATTGGCATTGAGGAAAGTCACCAAATGACCAAGATAAATTGGCTTTTTGGCAAAGCTGTGATTTCTTCCAATCACCATCATAAATTTTCATGAAATTAATGATTATTTTATCAAATATATTTTTTTCAATTTTGTTTTTGTTGATGTAAACTTGCATAATCTCCGAGGCGCATTTATTTTCGGCTCTTATCGAGCAAATATTCACCAGAAAATTAAATGCGCTTATGATTTGGGGCATGATTCGCTGTAAACATACTCAATTTGTGTTTACTAATTTGCTATCACACAAAAGTTATTTTTTCCTTGACATTATTTGATGTTAAATGAATCAGAAGAGCAGAGTCCAACAAAAACCAACCACGATATCATAGTGAAGTTTGACATCTGTGGCCATATTGGCCTATGCTTGTATTGATGGCAGCCAATAGGTTTTATGAAAGTTCTCAAGTGGTTAAAACATCTTTCACTAGAACATTTTCAAAACCTTTATGATATGGTAAAGGTTTTATTAATTTAATTTCACAACCGTCTATAGAGTGGTCCACTTTGTACGCATTTCGGTTTTAAAGATGCATAGAGGAGGTGTAGATGGACAAAACAGTTTTGAATGTAGTTTTATCACCAAACCAGGAGGAGTGCTATACGGTTGGAAAAAAAACTAAATTTTTTACTTGGGTAGTCTTTTATTATTGGTTTCTGTAACATTTTAACTTCGGAGACAGTAGGTGGTTGGGCTAAAGTGCTGTGAATGGCACTGCCATCTTAGCTTGTGGGGAACTGCATTTATTATTCAGCCGTTAGATACCAGACAGACGCTGTTTGACCCGCACCTCCGTTGATGGACTTTTACCCTTATAGCAGGGTGACTCGCTTTGACAAGGCTGCCTTTCGGATATATGTGGGTAATTGGAAGAAACTCAACAGTGTCCAATAACTGCGCAGTCCCCCCACATCAAGTTTCTTGTTGCTTTTCAACTGAACCTTCAAATTCATTTGTTTTTAGTTGAGAACTTGCTTTCCATTTCCAAAAATCTGTAACACAAAGTTCAATCAAAGTACTAATCGTACTTTTCATCAGCGTAAAAGTTCACAATACATCTATGTGGAACTGCTTTCCTCCTTTCTGAAGTACAGGTAAAGTTCTGAGTAACACTTTGAAAAATGATGTAGAAGGAGATGTTCGCTCATCACCATGAGGCACCGAGAGTGAACAACAATGTTTTTGGCTAGAATTAAAGATATGAAGAGAAAGTTTTGATAGTTCCGCTAGTGTGCGGCAGGCTTGGAAATTTAACAGATGTTTTTATGAAAATTGAGCGAAAAGGGCATGTGTACAGTGGTACTCGAACCAACGACATTTTTGCCTAACATCCCACTGCGGGGTAGGTCGAAGCACGGACTTTGTCCGCCACTTCAACAGGCAAAAAATGTCCGGTTGGAAGACGCTCATGTACCACTGTGGCTTGTATAGTTATTCTAGCGATCTATTGTGTGCACTCTGTTTACTGATGCGCACATGGGAGAGGAACTCTCTCCTTTTTTTTTGGGTTTGTTTTGATTCGCACCGACTGACGATCACTAAAGTTTTTCTTGTCGTCTCCAACGTAGAGACCTCGGAGATCGCTAGAATAACTATACAAGCCACAGTGGTACATGAGCGTCTTCCAACCGGACATTTTTTGCCTGTTGAAGTGGCGGACATAGTCCGTGCTTCGACCTACCCCGCAGTGGGATGTTAGGCAAAAATGTCGTTGGTTCGAGTACCACTGTACACATGCCCTTTTCGCTCAATTTTCATAAAAACATCTGTTAAATTTCCAAGCCTGCCGCACACTAGCGGAACTATCAAAACTTTCTCTTCATATCTTTAATTCTAGCCAAAAACATTTTTGTTCACTCTCGGTGCCTCATGGTGATGAGCGAACATCTCCTTCTACATCATAATCGTTACTCCTCGCACGGAGAATATATAAAATAACAATTAATGTATACTTTGAAAAATGTCAAAAAGTTTGTTTACATTTTAACAATGACCTGGTGTTGTGCTCTAAGTTTGATGAGATACAAAAGAAAAAAAAAGTATTTTACAAAAACAATATAAAATAACAACTTATTTTATTACTATTAGCTTAATGAAATGCGGAAAATGAAGCTGTCATTCAACAAGGAAACCCAATGTATTTGTAGTTCAGATCGAGCTCTAGATGAACTAATAAGAAACTTTTAGGTTTAGTTAAGATTATAGGGAACAAAAAAGTATTCATGCATGGAATCAACGCTTCTAGTAAAATCATAAAATAACACACCTTGCTCATATGGCACAGTGGTTAGTATCCCGGTTTGAAAGGGGAGAACTCGAGTTGGAGTCCAGGTAGTAAGTATTTTTGAAAAAAACAATTTGTTTAAGTAAAAATCATCAAATTGAACTCAATCATCATTTCACAACACACCACTCTAAACATAATTTTCGGCTGGATTAGAGAAAAACAAAAATGTCGAATATAAATGTCTTTTGATTTTTTTTCGTTTTGTTGAGTTCGTCTAAGGTACTTTTTGAGCTTAATAGCATTCTCTACAACTTCTTGAACGAACCTTTCGTGAACTTCAAAGATTTTTTTGGAAGTTGATAAGAATGCTTCTTAGTATTGAATGGGAAATAGGAAGTTCGATTAATTACTTAAAAAGTAAGCTGAATAGAATTCTCATCATAATCCTTCAATTTGCTGGTTAAGCCAAAAGAACACCCTTTTATCAGAACTTTTGGTTGCTTTGGTCGTGTAAACCAACAAAACTTTGAATTCAGACCGATGGACCGAAAGTATGTTAGTGTTTAGTTGTTGCAGAGATTGTTTCGGTGTTTTTCGTCCCGGAAAAAGCATTGAGACTGGCTACGGTATATTTATGTGCCGATAAGTGGCCGTATTTAGTGCAGGTAATGATGGCACCAGATGTTCCGCTGATAATTCAAGTTGCTCCATAGCTGGCGTTTCATTCCTCTATTCTTTGAACTCAGACCGTGTGGCTGTTATTAGTTATTCCAGAGATTGTTCCGGTGTTTTTCGTTCTGGAATAAGCATCAAGGCTGGTTGAGGTATACTAATGTACTCAAAAGTGGCCGTGTTTGGCGCGGGTGATGTTTGCACCGGACAGAAAGTGGTATGCTCGCCTTGGATGTATTGATTACCTCAAGTTGCTTTCGTTGCTAGCGAGTTGCCTTTTGGTATTTTTTGAGAAGCGAATTGGTGGAACTTTAGAGAAGTCCATTGATTTGCATAAAAATTCTCAACGTTTTTGGAAACTTAGTTGAACTTTCAAAAAATTTGCTGATCATCCATTGAATACAAGAATGTTTTTGGAAATTACCAGATCTTTGAGGAGCAGATTTGGCTTCCAAAAGTTGTTTGAACTTCCATTGGGTACATCTTTCATGATAAATAGCAGAATATCACAACAATTTTAATAAAATACGCGAAATTGAAAAAAAATCTTTGAAGTTGGTCGATTTGAAATTTTTTTTTATAAGTTGGTGGAATTTCTGTGAAATGAATAACATTTCTGAGATGTTTTTAAACCTTCAGCCAATCAAAAGAGCGAGTATTCTTCGTCGTATGCCAACGACATACTACTGGCAGTAAAACATATTTGGTTACCAAAACAATTTGCCAAAAATCTGATCTCTGATGTAGAATGATTGACACATGATTGAATTTAACAACATTGACGGGACATGATTGAATTTAACAACAAGAAATCCAACACCGATAAGGGAAACGCAATGTTGATCAAATTTATCTGGTTCTATTCAAGTTTTGCTGATGCAAATCTGGTATAAAGTTGTTCCATAAATATACCACCCTTGAATATGCGGTAAGTCTTCAGTTTTAAAATAAACATTATCTTTACTTTTGGTATAAATCATTCCAAATCAACTGTCAAACGTTACTAATAACAGCGGCTAGATAAACATGAATAAAATAAACATATTTGTTGGATAAGGACGTACTAGCATACCGGTCCCAAGCTCGATCCCAAGCTTAATGGTTCGCCCCTAATAACGTAACCCACACCAACACACCCTCAAACATTCTGTCAAAATAACGTAGAGAATCAAAACAAATACAAAGATTCTATTACCGAAAGGTACCGAAAAGCGCAAGAGTGAATTGTAAGCTAAAGACTGTGAGGTGTACTTCAGACCTAGGGGTTCTACAACAGTAAACCAATTTCAAATAATTAGTTTCATATTGATTGTTGCTAATAATTACCTGGTTTTTCTAAAAAAGTAAACCACAACCCTTTTTTGCTCAAAATCCCATCCAAATCCAATCCAAATCCAAACCAAATCTAATCCAAATCCAATCCAAATCCAATCCAAATCCAATCCAAATCCAATCCAAATCCAATCCAAATCCAATCCAAATCCAAGCTTAATCAAATCTAAATCCAATACAATTCCTAATTCGGTGGATCTATTCTATTCCTTGTCGAGTATTTTCATCACTGCGACCATGTTCTAGATCTTTTGATCCTTAACCCCCCCTTATTTTTGGAGTAATGAACCGCTTTGATTGCCTCACTGTGAAAGTGTTGTTCCAGTTTTCATTCACTTTCAAAGATTCCCAGGCTTTGAGCTCCATTCTAAGAGAAGAAGGAGAAAAAATACAAAAGGGCTCAGGTCCTACGAACTGAAGAGACGATCCGAGTCTTGCTAGTGTATCGGCTCGTTCATTTCCACCAATTCCACAGTGACCAGGAACCTAGTATATGTTGACTTGATTACGACAAGACAATTTTTGAAGTGATTGAACACATTCCCAAACATGCTTAGATGTGCATGTTGCTGACTTTAAAGCATTTAGAGCTACTTGACTGTCTGACATAGTCCATCTATTTAAATGTCTATAGTTTCTACGCAAGCATATAACAGAGCATTCCAGAATTTCTTGAATTTCAGCTTGGAATACAGTAGGCCCATCGGAATCGACATCGGGCCACCGCATTCCCACGTGTCACGCCTAGGGTCAAATACTTGATATAAATTCGGTGGATATTTAATGACGATTGTTTGAGAGAAAAATGAGGCTCGAAAACCTATCAATTTCAGTTTAAAGTATTTAACCTAGAAATTAGAAGAAAAATTAGTATTATCCATTTAATTCCAACTAGCTTTGCTTATCTTGACAGATACGCGTATTTCGTCTACAATATGCAGACGTCTCAGTGTCTCATACTAATATCTTGACTAAGTCGAGTTATTAGTACGAGACACTGAAGAAGTCTGCACAATGTAGACGAAATACGCGTATCTGTCAAGATAAGCAAAGGTAGTTGGAATTAAATGGAAAATACTATTTTTTTCTTTTAATTTCTAGATACAGGTATTCCACTAAACAGCTCGAACCCTCTAGGATGCATAAACCTGTTTGTTGTATGTACGTTATTAGTTTTACACATTAATGAATAAACCCTGTTAGTCTGAAATGGATGCTATTATACCCATCAAAAGGGCACTTTTCATTTACAGTGTAGAGTATAAGGATATAGGGAAGCGGAACCTATGCTCACCAGAGTACATATATTCATCACATTCTGCAGTCATCCAATTTCAAACGTAAAAAGATTTTTAATTTCTCCAATAAATGGACGCAGTAACCAAGAATATATTATCCTGGCAAATAAAAGTAGGTCTTGAATACAACTAAAAGTTACAAAAACGTTTCGGAGACTTAAATTTCGTAAAAATAACGAGCAGTCAGATTTTCAACACAATTTCTTACCTTTGCACTACCAATTCGTCGTATTGATGTAACCGTACTAGGGAATATACTCGGGCCAGACTCCAAGTTTTCTCTTCAATTGCACTATATCCTCACACATTTTTGTTGCGTAATTACACAAACCATAAAAATCACACTTCACTTATTACACTAGCCACACGAGAATCTACGAATACGTGATAAAATACTAGAAAACTATGGGATAAATTTTCACAATAATTTAAATACGCTTGCACCTATTCTAAACTGTGTTAACAATCAACGTTATCGCTTGATGTTGCCAAACTATTTTATTATGACTCTTATTCGATTGAAATAGGTTTGGCAGTACTTATATATCACCTTTTTTGTGGGAGTGCTACAAATCGTCCAAAGTTGAACTATTTTATATTTCCATAGATTAAATAAATACTAACATACTTCTAATTGTAAATTTTTCTATATGTACCGAGAAATAAAATTCCACATTTAACATCATTTTTCCATCTCTGTTGAATTTGTCGGCACTGCTCACATACTGTATAGCATACACATCAACGCTGGTGTGCGTGCTCAATCATTCATAGAGCATTCTATGGTGAGTCTTGTTGTCAATATTCTCATGGAGGAATAACAAACAAACCTTTCATTTGGTCTCGGTTATATGCATGATACCCAACACACGTGAAATGCTGTCAAATAATCTAATTCTAATTCATTTTTGGATGTATTAGTGGAGAGCGTTAACTTGTTTGTATTTTTTTTAAATTAAAATCAGTACGATTAACATGTAGTACACCGATGGGATTAATGTTTTTCGTTATATTATTAAAATAGCAACATAGCAGTAGCAACTTTTCCGTATTAAATTGGAAGAAAATTATCAGAATCGAATGTTTTGTGTGGTGTTAAACGATTAACGGTAAGTGAACGAATAAATTAGGAATAACTTGTGTACTCAGTGTTCGGTATTCAGTGCATGTTCTCCGATTTCCACAGGAGGTCTGCTTATTGAGCTTAAGATAGGTTCCGCTTCCCTAAGTGAGAATTTTTCAAAATGAAACTGAAAGCTGAAATCAGACCCAGCGTAGACAACAAAATTGTATTACCCAAAAGTTCGCCTAGCAACAACCGCCTGTTGCGAATAGTCAGCGAACGAATTCCAACGGGCTTAAATGACACCTTGAAGTCTCCCATAAATCGAATCGTAAATGGTGGCAGTAAATTTTTCACACCTCCTATTTAGTCCGGTTTATTCTCGTTTCGTGCCAATGAATGCAATGAGTGCAGCTCTCGGACGACAGCAAGGGCACCACATTTTTGGCTGTCGGAATAACCGTCTCAACCGACAAAAAATCAACTGTTCAGCTCCTTTCGCAACCATTTCATCTCGTCAGGTTGCTGCGATCTGCGACTGCTGCAGTTATGCACTGATGGACAACCATCAGTGCAAGTGGGTGTGCCTATTCAACATACGCAACCGGCATTCGATCCAGCTGATGAAGTAGAGCACGTGCTTTTCTGGTTGCTTGGATTCATTTTTTTCCACCACCACCACTGAAAGCTATCATCGAAAGCAGAATGTAGATTGTGTCGTGGTTTCTTCCGAAGAATAAAAAGAAGGGTTGATCACCTCGGGTGAAGTTGCATTCCCGGGGACGGTACCAAATTAAAAAATAATGTGAATGCAAATCCGTTGCCGCCAGATGAACACACAAAGTTCCGTTGAATCGCGAAGCTATGCGACGCGCATGCGTTCGAGGTGAACACGAGAGAGTAATAATGACGTCATTAAAGCTGAGAGTCATACTGCTGTTCGTGATGCGTGTGATTTGTATACTCGGGTGAAAACTTTAAACGTACGTTATGGTTGAGCACTCAATGCTTGATATTCCAACGGTTCCTGAATAAACATGGAAGTGAATTTCAAATTTTATTATTAATATTTTTTATTTTTTGGTCATTCCTCTGTTAGTTTTTTGTTAATATTATTTTTTGTCATTCCACTACTTCAAAACTGGAGTCAATTTTCAGCCTTCTGAGCAAAAGTGCAGGTATGATCTGAAAAAAAAACTTAAAAACTGGAAAAATTGCGTAAATAGCCATTAATTAGTTTCTCTAAACACACATTTTTTTAAACATTCAGTTGAATACTTTTAGAAAACAAATCAGTGGGGTTGTGTTTAACACACAACCCGTTGACGTAGACTACTTTAAACCGTTCGATTAGTTTCGTTAATTTCATAGCGAAACATTGCAAAGCAGGTACTATTCTAATGGGACGTTGGGTTAGCATTAGTAAGTGAGTAAGTATGTTAGAACATTCTATGATTCGCTTCTTAGAAATTATGTAGCGGCCGTGGACAGTACCGTTTGGTTTTAATGTTGGTTTGATGAAAGGGTAACGGTTGTGCTGGCTGTAGTGATGGTGTTGATATGATCGACCCGCTGGAGACCATTATCCTTATCGCGTTACAGATTGTTTAGGGTCTTTTTGGGAATTCAAAGTAAAAAATCAATGATATTTTTGTAAGTTGACAGTCGTGAAAACCTAAAACTGATTGAAGCAATAATCTCGAAAATGTATCGAGAAATATACTCTAATTGTTATGCACCATGAGGCATCAAAGTGTTACTGTGTTTTTGTTAGAATGAAAGATATGAAGAGAAAATGTTGAAAGTTCCGTCAAGTTCAAAATACAATAGGAGTATTGAAAATTGAACGAAATGGCATGGGTAAAGTAGTACTCGAACCAAGGACGTTACCTTCTGCCTAACATCCCATTGGGGGGTAGGTCAAGGCACGGACGAATCCGCCACCTCAGGCCGCCTTCCACGTGGAAGCCACGGAAAGAGCTACGCCTGAATATTTAGAGACACCGAAGAGCCACCGGAATACTCGCTCAGATAAAAGGGGCAGGGACAGAGGAAGTCCCGAAAAACCAGAAGAATGAATAGGAGAACTCCAGCAATCGGAGCGAGGATGGATGCCGCCATCCGTGTGGAGAGCTAGCAGGCGTAGAAGAAGAAGCAAAAGGAGGAGGAAGTAAAGAAGAAGGAACAGAAGAAAAAAGGACGCCGTTGACCTCGATGCGAAACGGCGATGCGTTGATCGTCGAAGCGAACGACAAGACATCTTACGCTGCGCTTCTTAGGAGAGTGTGGGAGGACCCTGAGTTGAAGGAGTTGGGCGAGAACGTGGTGAAGACCAGACGCACCCAAAAAGGAGAAATGCTGTTCGAGCTCAAGTAGTTAAAAGCTGTTAAAAGCTCAGAGTACACGGAGCTCACTGCAAGGGAGCAGCGAGGCCACCGTGAGAGCTCTTTCACAGAAAGCAGTGGTCGAGTTCAAGGATCTGAACGAAATAACGACTGAAGAAGAGCTGAGGAATGTATTGACCGAGCAGTGCAACCTGGAAGTACCGGTGACAATTCGAATAAGGAAAGCGTTCAGAGTCACCCAGACGGCGACAACCCGACAGCCTGTAGAGGAGGCCAACAAGCTGGCGGAAACAGGCAAGATCGAATCGAATGGTCGGTGTGCTGCAAGGGTCCAGACATGTCCGAACGATGCTAAAAATGCGGCGAAACGGGCACGTGGCTCGAGACTGCATGAAGCCACTCAGGTGCATGCTGTGCAAGCCGGAGGACGGAAACGACCATACGACGGGAGACTAATAATGCCCGGCCTACAAAAAGGCGAAGACAGGCCAACAATGATGCAGATAATGCATCTGTTCTGGCAGTCGACAACAAGGACGAAGTGTGATGTTGCGATCATTGCAGAGCCGTATCGGGTTTTGCCCCCGAAAACGGAAATTGCGTGGCGGACAGAGCCCAGATAGCGACAATACTGGTCGTCGGTAGATTCCCTATCCAAGAAGTGATCGAAAGCTCATATGACGGTTTCGTGGTTGCCAAAATCAATGAAATCTTCGTGTGCAGCTGTTATGCCCCTCCAATGTGGACGGACGGAGAGTACAACAGGATGCACTCATTGACACGCTGGTCGGACGATAGCCGGTGGTCATCGGAGGTGATTTCTATGCTTGGGCCGTGGAGTGGGGTAGCATACTTACCAATGCAAGAGGATACAGCTTACTGGAACCTCTAGAGAAGCTGGATGTAAGGCTTTGCATTGAGGGCACGGTCAGCCATTCCGCTGAGACGGTCGTGAATCGATAATCAATGTCAGGTACTGCAGTCCATCGCTTACGGAGGACATGAACTGAAAAGCACTCCCACAGCGACCACCAAGCGATAACCTACAGCGTCAGCCGGCGAGCCTATATGGTAACTAGGCGAACGAGCACCGAGCGGAAGTGGAAGATACAGCACTTCGACAAGGAGACTTTGATTGAGGCACTTCGAACACACAGCGGTGCAAATCTCGACGCAGAGGAGTTCACAGAAGCGAGAGTAATGGCTTGTGACGCCTCAATGCCAAGGAAATTAGAACCCAGGTGCCAAAGGCGCCCAGTTTACTGGTGGACCGGAACACTCAGTACCCTCCGTGCTACATGCCTCCGAGCGAGAAGAAGTGTCCAGAGGTCAAGAACTGATGCTGAAAGGGAAGAAGGGATACTCGTTTTTCGCGAAGCTCGCGCCGCTCTCAAAAGAGAGTTCAGGCTGAGCAAGTGTCAAAGAGCTTTGCCGAGAAGCTGATGCCAACCCATGGGGTAACGCCTATCATATCGTGGTTGCAAAGTTGAAGGGCCCGGTGACTACCGTTGAAATGTGTCCGGTCAAGTTGAAAGCGATCGTGGAAGGTTTTTTTCCGCATCATGACTCAACGTTGTGGCTGCCAACGTCATATGAAGACGAAGAAGCTGAATCCAATGGCTCCCGGATCCCCAACGAAGAGCTCGTAATAGTTGCGAAGGGTCTGAAGGGGAAGAAAGCCCCTGGCCCTGATGGAATCCCCAATGTTGTGCTAAAAACCGCTATACAGGCGTTCCTCGAAATGTTCAGGATGGTGCTACAGAAATGTTTGGATGAAGGCTATTTCCCAGACATATGGAAAGTCCAGAAGCTGGTTTTGCTCCCGAAACCGGGGGAGCCGCCAGGGGACCCAGCATCATATAGACCCATATGTTTGTTGGATACCCTCGGAAAGCTACTAGAAAGGTTCATCCATAACAGGCTCACACAGTGCACGGAGAGCAAGAGTGGTCTATCGAGAAAGCAATTCGGATTCCGAAAGGGAGTCTCAACGGCGAATGCAATCCGGACAGTCGTGTATAATATCCACAAAGAAGAGGAGAGGAAATCGATTTTGAGCCAAATTAACAATCGACGTGAACGCTTTCAATAGTGCTAGCTTTGAAGCACAGGATGCGTGTTCCCAGCTACTTGAACAGGATGCTGAAAAGTTACTTCCAGAACAGAGTCCTGGTGTACGAAACGGAATCGGGCCAAAAATCAATCACGATTACGGCGGGGGTGCCACAAGGTTCCATTCTAGGTCCAACGCTCTGGATCGCGATTTGCGACGGAGTACTAACGTTCAGGCTGCCCAGTGGAGTTGAACTCGTTGGATTCGCTGACGATGTCGTGTTAACTATAGCTGACGAGACATTGGAGGAGGTCGAGATGTTGACGGCGGAGGCGCTGGATACCATTGGAGCGTGGTTGACAGGAGCAAAACTGCATCTGGCCCATCATAAGACGGAGGTAGTGCTAGTGAGCAACAGGAAAGCCGTTCAATTAGTACGCCTTAGACGCCTTCTGGCAAGCGTTGCAATCTCAACTCTTAGGTATGGAGTTTCGGCCTGGGCCGCAGCGCTCAAAACAAAGCGTAACCGGGAAAAACTGAGCAGAGTATTCAGACTCATGGCCATGTGGGTCGCAAGCACCTACTGATCGATTTCATCGAAGGCAGTATGCGTTTTGGCTGGGATGATGCCCATTTGCATAACCCTAGACGAGAACGTGGAATGCTGTCAGAGGAGAAATACAAGGAACGTGAGGGATATCGTCAGAATGGACTCGTTGGCCAAGTGGCAGCAAGAGTTGGACAATGAGGGAAATGGGTGGATCCACCGGCTCATCTCGAATGTGTCTGCGTGTTAACAAGAAGCATGGAGAAGTGAAATTCTATCTGATGAAGTTCCTGTCCGGGCACGGCTGCTTCCGGAAATATCTGAATCGCTTTGGTCACACACCATCGCCTCTCTGTACACAGTGCTAAAACGTAAAAGAGACACCGGAGCACTTCGTCTTCGAATGTCCTAGATTCGAATAAGCGCAGGGATATGCCTGGCATGACCGCCGACAATGTCACTCGCGAAATGTGCCGTGAAGAAGAGAAATGGAACGCTGTCGACCGGGTAGTAACGCGAATACTGTCCGTCATTGCTGGATTGACTTTGGCACCCTACCGGTTGGCCCGTGAATAACGGCAGAATGTCCACCGCCGGGGAACTCTTCGTCGGTGCAGGCTAGGTCCACCGCCGGGGACTAGTCGAGCAGAGAGCGAACGAATTCGGGATTGGAGCCAAAGGCTAAACTAAAATAACAAATGAAACGAGGTGCGAATTGCACATGTATGGTGCAGACGGTAATTAAAATACGTGCGGAAGGAATGAGATGATTTGCTATAAAAAATAACAAAGCTGTCTCCTAAGAGTAGTCGCTCGGAATTAGATTTAAGGTAATTATGCTTGGTTATGCATTCTCGTTAGACAGTAGGCACGAGAAACTAGGAGTGGCGCCGGGTTGAATAGGAAAGCTGACTATCTGACAAGTGTGTGTACTTCTTCCCCTCTACGATTTCTAAGACGTTGTTAGAGATCATAATCAATTTCCCTCAAACGAAGATACAATTTAAGTAGGCAGTTGTGAAGGTTACGAGAAATCTCGCATAATTCGCTAAAAGGACTAATCCTTATCAATCGACAAAATCTTTTGCAGAACTCGAAAACAAATCAAGCAAATAAAACCAAATTTGGCACGTGAAGGTTTTTAAAGAGGAGAAATATTTCTATGATGGTTTGAGACCCCTCCGCTCTCTGAAAAGGGGGGGCTCCCATTCAAATGCAACACAAATTTCTTCATTACTCGAGAACAAATCATGCAAATAGAACCAAATTTGGCAGGTGAGGCTTTTTGAAGGCAAGAAATGTTTCTAAAGTGGGTTGAGATCCCTCCGCCTTCTGAAAGAGGTGCTCTTATACAAATGAAACATAATTTTTTGCATAGCTCAAGAACAAATCAAGCAAATGGGAACAAATTTGGCACGTGGAGCTTTATGGGGGCAAGAACATCTCGTAGGTTGTTTAATAAAGCGAAAAGAACCTCAGATTGGACTCCCTATAGGAGTGCCCTTACTGAGTACAATAAAGAAATAAGAAAATCTAAACGAAGATCATGGGTTCTAACGTGTGAAAACATAAGCAATAGTCCGGAAGTCGCAAGACTTCAGAGGGCTCTTGCAAAGGATCATACAATTCAACTTGGGAATCTGAAAAATGAGGATGGACTTTTTACAAAAACTCCTAGTGAAACTTTAAAGCTGATTATGGAAACACATTTTCCTGGATCAGTTTTGTGTGTAGATCCAATCAAAGATGGATCACTTGAAGTTGAAAAAAGTTCTACAAGGATATCAAATGTCTGTTAGAGCTAAAATTGCTGCAAATGACTTGGCTGACAAAATCTTTAAGAAAGCCAGGGTAGAAAATGCGTTGAGATCTTTTCAGCCTTACAAATCTGCAGGAATGGACGGGATATTTCCAGCATTACTTCAAAACGGCGAAGCAGTGTTGATCTCGCCATTAATTGAGATTTTTAAGGCAAGTTTTAGACTCAACCATATTCCAGCTTCATGGACGCAAGTAAAAGTTATCTTCATACCTAAAGTAGGAAAGCGAGACAAGGCGCATCCTAAATCATACAGACCGATTAGTCTTTCATCAGTTCTATTAAAGACTATGGAAAAAGTGTTGAATGATTATATCAATTCAAATTACATGAACAAGTATCCACTATCTGAGTTCCAGTTTGCTTACCAGTCTGGTAAGTCAACAGTTACGGCACTGCATAGTGTGGTTTCAAAGGTAGAAAAAGCTCTATCGGTAAAAGAAATAGCACTTTGTTCTTTCTTAGATATTGAAGGAGCTTTCGACACCGCTTCCTATTCATCTATGGCTCGTGCCATGAAGAAAAGGAACTTTGACATGAACATAATTAACTGGGTTCATACCATGTTTGCAAAAAGAGAAATCACTTCAGAGCTGGGAAGTTCGTCTATTACAATACGGGCAACGAAAGGTTGTCCGCAAGGAGGAGTCCTCTCACCACTTATGTGGTCCTTAGTTGTAGACGAGCTAAAAATAAGTTTCGGTCTGTCTGTCTGGCTGTCTAACCCTTATAGACTCGGAAACTACAAAACCGATCGGCAAGAAAATTTGGATGCAAGGGTTTTCGAGGAAGGTTCTCATGATTGTTTGAGGAAAGTGGGGCTTTCATACAAATGAAACACAAATTTCAACCAAACATGAGAATTATCCAGGTAACTAAAACACAAAATGTGTGTTTCTCGGGTAAGAAGCATGTTCTGATATAAATTTGTACCCTTTCTTAGTCAAGAAAAAAACTCATTCCGAAAAACAACCAAAAACGTACCAGTTCCATTGAGTTTTCAATCATTTAGCTGAAAACCGTAGCAGCGCTTGCACCGGATTTAGTAAATGACTTTTAAAATGAAATTGAAATAGAATTTTAATACCAGAACTACACATTTGTTATCTATTTTTCTATTCCTTCTGTTAAAAAGATCGTATTCGGATTCAAACACAATGTAGAAAGCGGATTAGTGCCACTTGCCTAGTTTTCTCACGAAGAAAAAATCAATGCTTCTACCTCGCTGTATGGTTACAGCCAATGCTCCTATACCCTCCTGTATTCATGCACAAAGCACATACTTAACCAACGTCAGTCAATAGATGGTCTCATTTGGCCGACATCTCATAACCAATATTATTTACGATAGACGTCGCACTGGATGAATGGGATATTTCACATGAACTT
This sequence comes from Aedes japonicus, assembly GCA_034211315.2. Lineage (NCBI taxonomy): Eukaryota > Metazoa > Arthropoda > Insecta > Diptera > Culicidae > Aedes > Aedes japonicus. The sequence goes on from JASCZW010007873.1 coordinate 38,752, forward strand.
AGATGCAAAACCAATGTTTTATATTGCACCGCAACACCAGCACCGGAAAAATGAGGAAAAATCATAGATAAAGATAAACTAAACTCTTTTGTCATAAATATTCCATATCGTCAATCCCTGCGGGTGACGAATCCCCGACTCGTAGCTCGTAGCTTCCACTTTTTCAATAAATAATAGAAATAGAACCACACATGGTATGGGTGCTTGCATACCGACTTGCAACCAGCGGCGGGGTTCATTATCATCGTTATCATCAGCTCCGGTTGAGAATGGGCTAATTATTACCCTGCAATAAATATATCTTCTTTTACCATGCTCATGCACATGTGGGTACTGCCAACTCAGCCGACACGGATAAATCAGTGAAATGGTTGTCACCGATGATAGTGCCAAGGCATGCCGTTTCGGCGGCTTTGTCGAGTGACGTCACAGAACTCCTACGCGCAATATTCTTCCGGTAAACGATATCGCCTGCTACTTGTACTCCAACGGAAGCTGAAAGCTGTCTCATTGATCACGGACAGACGTAATCGTTTCGCTTCCTTACCCCCTTCGTTTGGTCTGCGGTACGCCGTGCTAACTTCTTAAGCTAGAGCGTGACGTCATACGAGAGTATTGTCACGGAGAACCATTGCTCGAGTGGGTGGTAATTGAAGCGAACATGATTCTGTACTTTTTTCATTAAATTATGCTCATTTCTGAAATTTTGGTTTATGCATTTAAGAACACTGTACCGTGTTGTCAAAGTTGGTTCGATTTTTTTTTATCGCAGCAGGAAATAAAACTGATATTATTATCCGCTGTACAATGTTTGATTATACCTGTTTGAGGTGAAACAAGGTTTCTTACTGATGTTTTTTATAAATATTTTCGGAAGGGTTAGTGCTTTATCAAATTGTGGATCACCACAGATTGTAGTTTACATGACTGAACTGACTAACTGAGCTTTAGAATTCGTAAAGTTCAGGAAATCGTCAGGAATACCTCAAATGATTTCCCGAATGAAGTCAAAAGTAATGATGGGACTAATAATGATAGTAAAACGTATACCTAAGGAATGTATCGAATCTAAGCTATCCACATACTTTTGCTTTGTACGCATGTATTTGTGATGGTTTTTTATGCTCTTAACACTGCGTGCTGTGCATTTGACTGTCAGCTTTCTTTTGTTTACTTGTTTGTGCGGTTCAAATTCTGCGTTTTCAAAATGTCGCGTATTGAAAAGGTAGTGAAAATTAAGGTTCTGGACACATGGCTAAGTGAGAAGGGTATTACTATGCGAAAATTGGCGAAGCGGTTTGGAATTCATCATGCGAGTGTTAAAACCATCATTAATAAGTTTGGGGAACACTCTTCTTTGGATGGGCTACCAGGAAGAGGCAGAAAACCCGGTTCTTCCAACCCGAAACTGGAGCAGAAAGTGGTATCTCTAATCATGAAGAACAAATCAATGTCAATACGTGATTTGGCCAAAAAAGCAGGAACGAGTGTCGGAATGATCCAGCGTATCAAGAGGCGAAACCACCTGAAGACCTACAAGAAGCAGAAAATCTCGAAACAAAGTGCAGAACAGAAGAAGCGAGCAGCAACAAGGGCCCGGAAATTGTATTCGCGTCTTTTGCAGCGTCCGAATGCATGCGTTTTGATGGACGATGAGACCTATGTAAAGGAGGACTCAAAAACCCTTCCAGGTCCACAATACTTTACTGCCTTTGTTGAGAAGGATGTGAGCGATGCGGACAGGTCGATTCAAGTGGAGAAATTCGGTCGAAAGGTAATGGTATGGCAAGCAATATGTTCCTGTGGTTTGAAGTCAACCATTTTTTACACTACCGAAACTATAAATGCGGAAATCTATCGATCTGAGTGTCTCCAGAAGAGATTGTTGCCTTTATATAAGAAGCATAGTACACCTCCACTGTTTTGGCCGGATTTAGCGTCGGCTCACTATGCCAAAACCACTCTCAATTGGCTTGCGGAAAAGGGTATAGATTTCGTTGAGAAAAATATCAATCCACCAAATTGCCCTCAGCTTCGACCCATCGAACGTTACTGGGCAATCGTGAAGAGGGTCTTCAAGAAGGCTGGTTAGGCAGCTGGAAACATGCAGGAGTTCAAAAAAAAATTGGGCTCAAGCGTCCAAAAAATGCGATGCAACACTTGTCCGGAACTTGGTGAAGAGCATTCGATCCAAAGTTCGAAAATTCGTGAAGGAATAACTTAAATTTCATCCGGTCTTCATTATGCGCAAGTTTAACCTCGTACAATAAAGGATCAATTTTTTGTATGAATAAAATATCGGTTTTCAACATAATTTGAAAGAAAGTTTGTGGATAGCTTATTTTCGATACACTCCTTAAGGAAAAAAGTTTTGCAACTGATTTCAAAAACGTTACTCGTATACCCGTAGTCCAGTTATTGTAATAAAACCGAAGGGAACCAATCAGAGAGATCGCAGCAAGCCGTGCTTCTAAACTGACGTGTTTTGTTTTTGCTGCGTCGTTCTCGCGAACAAAAAATCAAACAATAATTCGTAATTTAACTCTAACTAACAGTGAAATCATTAAATATAGGCGTGCTATGAGAAAGACGTAGTGAATACAATCGATTCCCACCCGAAATGTGTGAGTTTGGTAGTATTTCCACATTTTTTGATTTTTTGTGCTTCGCCCCGCAGCCGGAAGAAGAGTTACATCAGCTTAGTTTTGATTATTAGTGGTAGTATTGTGAAATCCGGACATAAATGATAAAGTTTGAGTGTTTGTCCGCTTTGTCGCGAGTGAATCGATAATTATTTGCAGTTTTGCCTTATAGCGGGGATTTGATATTGGCAGTGTGGAGTGAAAAAAAGAAGAAGACCAGTGCATGTAGAAAACGGCCATTTGCTTGTCAGAAGCAGCAAACGAAGACAATGCGCATGCGTGAAAGGCTGCCACATAATTTCAGAAGCGTTCACCACGTAGTTGTGTAGGTTGCATATCTATCGGGCGGTTTGTCAACGTCAATTTTTGCGCTTATTTCGTCACGAGTGCATGAAGCTAATTACGAATCAACGTCGAGAATTTTCATGTTTACGAATGAACAAGCGAGTGTAATTAAGGAAGCGGCCATGGGTGAGATGTATCTGACTATAACTGTATAACTCTATTTCTATAACTATAACTATAACAATAACCTTATAATACGTGCCTGGTTTGGAAATTGAACATTTCCAAATTTGGAGGTGTGTTGCAGTGCCCTTATCCAAATGATATCGGTAATGTTTACATGCGGGGCTTATTGTATGTGGGAGTAACTTCGGAATGGGCGTGACTCTCCAGACATTCTGGAATGGGTTGCTGGATCGGCAGTAGAGCTGTCACTTTGTAGCTCTCGGATTTAGGCTGCTTCCAATGATCACTTGAGGGGTTGTTGTAAACGGATTTCTTCCATAATACCATTGCCGGCCAGTGTGGGTTAGAGGGTTAGATTGAGTGTTAGATTGTACACACACACAAACACACACACTTAGAATTTTTTTTTATGCAGTTTTCGGTGGTTTTTTTTTGCCGGACTTTCAACAGGTGAACGTTCGGTAGTCCGATATAAGTTACGTCGCGTTAAAAATATTCACGTCTTTCCTGTTCCGTTTACTTTAGGTTTCGTTTGCACATCACGAGTTATACACGAATTCACTAAACTTGATTTTAACTGTAGATTGGGGGAGGGATTGGTAGTCTCCATTTGGTTCCAGCTACCTTTGCTTGTCTTCGACGGATGCGCGTTTCGTCTGCAGTGTGGGGACTTCTTCAGTGTCTCGTACTAATAACTCGACTGTCGAGTTATTGGTGCGAGGCGCTGAGGAGGTCTGCACATTGTGGACGGGGTACGCGTGTCTGTCGAGGATGAGCGGGGGTGGTTGGAGTTGAGTGGGGATTGCTGGTTTTTCTTCTAATTTATAGTTACAAGTATTCCACTAAACAGTTCAAACCCTCTAGGATTGATTTTAACTTTAATTTTTTCTTTCTTCATTTATCTTTTAACGCTTGCCATTCTTAAAATAATAGCTTCATTTCGTGACATTTTTATATTCCAGTACTGTGAACCACGCACACTTGTGCCTGACCCCAATAGCATTCATAAAGGGCGATACGGTCAAAATTTGGTCAATATCAACTTGACGTATTTCTTTCAATTTTGCATTTAAAAAACCTGAACACCCCTCATTTTGAAGGTGTGTGTGTGTAGAATGTTGCTCCTATTTTGATTTTGGAATTCACTCTTCAGTTGTCAAAATGCCGTCCAAGCAAGAAGAGCAGCGTATCAAAATTTTGCTCGCGCATCGCGAAAATCCGAGCTACTCGCACGCAAAGTTGGCAAAATCGCTAAAAGTTGCCAAATCAACCAACCGTTACAAATGTAATTAAAGTGTTTGGGGAACGTTTGTCGACAGCCAGGAAGTCTGGATCGGGGGGAAATCGAAAACCGGAAGCCGCTGAGACGACAAAGAGAGTTGCCGGTAGTTTCAAGCGAAACCCTAACCTATCTCTCCGAGATGCCGCAAATAAGCTGGGTGTATCGTCTACAACCGTGCATCGAGCCAAAAAACGAGCCGGACTATCGACTTACAAGAAGGTAGTGACTCCAAATCGCGATGATAAACAAAATACGACGGCCAAAGCGCGATCCGGGAGGCTGTACACGACGATGCTGACGAAGTTTGACTGCGTGGTAATGGACGACGAAACCTACGTCAAAGCCGACTACAAGCAGCTTGCGGGACAGGAGTTTTATACGGCAAAAGTAAGGGGAAAGGTAGCAGATATTTTCAAGCACACGAAACTGTCAAAGTTCGCAAAGAAATATCTGGTTTGGCAAGCCATCTGTACCTGTGGCTTGAAAAGCAGCATTTTCATAGCTTCCGGGACTGTCAACCAAGAAATTTACGTGAAAGAGTGTTTGAATAAACGTCTGCTGCCTTTCCTGAAGAAACACGGTTGTTCCGTACTGTTTTGGCCGGATTTGGCATCTTGCCATTACGGTAAAAAGGCCATGGAGTGGTACGCCGCCAACAACGTGCAGGTGGTTCCCAAGGACAAGAACCCTCCCAACACGCCAGAGCTCCGCCCAATTGAGAAATACTGGGCTATTGTCAAACGGAACCTAAAGAAGACCAAAAAAACTGCTAAGGACGAGCAGCAGTTCAAGGCAAACTGGCTTTCTGCGGCGAAGAAGGTGGACAAGGTGGCTGTACAAAATCTGATGGCAGGGGTCAAGCGTAAGGCCCGGCAATTCGGATTTGGAAAAGCGGAAGCCTAACTGAATATTTTTCCTGAATTTTATACTAATTGAACTTGAAAAAGAAATTTAATTTGATTTTTTAAATAAACGATTTCACCGATTTACACGCGTTTTCCCTTGACCAAATTTTGACCGTATCACCCTTTATTTTCTGTTGGTTTAAATCGGAATCAAAATTTTAAATAATTATACTGTACATCTCCGGTTAACCGGATGTCTGAAGAATAAACCGGAAACAACATCTAAAATCTTATGGTTATCAAAGTGATATCCCTACCTAAATTCAGCGTTCCGTTTACCAAAACGAACCATGCTGATAACCCTACCCCATATATCCAACATCCCAGTGAGTTCTCGTGGAAGTGCAGAGGTGTTCTCGGCTTCCATCAAAGCGAATATCACGTCAACATACTCCTACCCTATCCTTATTTGACCTGCATGGATGCGGCCGGCGCTGGTATTGCTTTTTTAAATTTTAGATCGTCAGTTTTTACACATTGATGATGACTGTTAGTCCCAAACATCATCTGTTGGTTCTCTGTGTAATAACAGCCGATCTGGCAATAACAGAGTAGCAACCGCAAGCAGTCAATCATGCTCATGCTCATGCTCATGCTAAAACCGAAGGGAACCAATCAGAATAGCGATGATACTTGCAAGTTTTTGCGATGCTTACCTTTGAAATGAGAAAGATAGCTCTATTATTGCGGAATATGCAGCAGAGTATAACGTAAATGCTGTGAAAGATGGCATTATAAGCAATTTGAGTTAAAAATTCAATGCTGTTTTAAGCTCATCGGTGCCCAGACTTCAGTTATGGGAATGAGCAAAGAGTTTTCCTCCGATGCTTTCATTTGAATTCTAAAAGACCAAAATAAAGAAATCGCGATAAGAATGTATGATAATTGCTATGTTGACAATCAACAGCTTCAACAGTTGACGCTGTGTTGACAAGAATCCGACCATGGCCAAGTTGCAAGCGACCTAGAGATGCTGCTACAAGGGATACACCGAAATCACGACCAGATGAGGCACTAATTAGAGACACGAAGTCGGTAGAAAAAGTTGGCATGACTGTCGAGACAGTTGTGAAACTCCAGAGAAATTCAGGATATATTTATCTAGGATTGCTTCTTACGTGACCGAGGATGACATATGGGAGTTGTTGAAAACTTTCTTACTAACCAAAGCCTACATTGACGTGCGAAAGCTGGTGCGTAAAGATGCCGATTTGAAACAGTTTACGTGCATCTCTTTCAAATTTGGAGTTGTTGGACTATGGTGTGCCTTCCATATGGCCGAAAGCAATATTTTGTCGAGAATTTGAGACTAATCAATCTGAACGGGATTTTTGGGGACATGCTAAAGTTCCTCGAACAGACGATGGGACGTTAACAATGGATGCCATCGGATTAGTTAATCTCGACAGTCCATACCCTAAATTCTATCCCGTTTGCAGTGATGAACAGTAGGTCGTTTGCAGCACTGAGCGCCTCCTTTTGACATTTTTCAACAACGGAAGCACGATGGATGCCCCTAAACCACCCGGCATAGTCGAGCACAGCTGGTTTACTAGCTTTGCTAATTGTTCCGGGCATGCTAGTCGTTCCGTTCCTGTGTTCGGTATTGGTGAGGGCAAGTACCATGTTATTATTGGAGTTATAAATCCTGAATTCCGCCCCGCTTGCAGCGATGTTCTTCAAGGTTAATCCATACCTGATGTCCTCGCGAATTTGTAGCTAGATAAACATCTGGACAATAATGATAAAGCTTCGACCAATCGCTACGAGACACCCAGATCACACTGACAGCCGCTCCGGACACCAGGACGCACCGTAGGAAGCCCTTTGAAAGCCCTTGAGCCCTTCGACCCAGTCCTACCACATGCTGTCATCGTTCTACATGGTCGTCCTGGTCCTGTGGTCGAATGCGGTGAGAGGATCTTCCAGCAACCTCTACCCGGCGAGTATTCCATTATTCTTACTAATGTCCAGAATCTGATCGAAACCACTCATTTTAACCACAACCATCAGTCTAGCTCTGCGGCTAATCAATCGAGCGCTCATCCAGCTGAGATAATGAGACATGCCGTTACGCCGCGGCTGAAATTCCCAAGACTGCACCGCGAACTGCGCACACAGCGAAAAGAGTGGATCACTGATGCAAGCTGGGGAAGATTGAGGAGCGTAGAGAAGTTAAAGCTGCGATAGAGCGGGGAAAACCCAGAGGAGTCAAGTACGATTCCTGTCAACGGTACTCGGCTCTAGAGAAGGAAGTAAATCGCTGATGCCGACGGAACAAGCGTGGGTAAACTTCCTGGTCGACGAAGGGGAGAAAGCCGCAAACACTGGGGATATCGGCCTCCTCTACGATATCTCACGACGCCTGAGTGGAGCAAGAATGAATCCGAAGATTCCTGTGAAGGATGAGAATGGGCAGCTACTTACCGACCCCACTGACCTGTTGAAACATTGGTTTGAGCACTTCGAACAACTTTTGCAAGTTACGACGTCCAACCAACCATCAACATCTAGGCATGATCGACCACAGATGCGGCGCATCACTCCGGTCAACTCCGACGCCTCATCATTGCAGGAGATCAAAGCAGCTATCTGAAGCATGAAACCTAATAAGGCGGGGTCGATCGCATATCAGCAGAGATGCTCAAAGCTGCCCCATGCTATCCACACAAATGTGGCATCAATTATTTTGTAATCTGGGACACTGGAGCAGGTTAATGAATTCCAAGAGTCCCTCTATTTGGTATTCATTGACTACGAAAAAGCTTTCTACACTCTCAACCATGAAAATTTGTGGTGTGCCCTGAAACGCAAACGAGTTCTGGATAAAATTGTGAACCTCATCGAAGCGCAGTACGAGGCTTTCACATGCCAAGTGCTGCATAAAGGAGACTTGTCCGACCCCATACGGGTAGTCGCTGGTGTGAGGTAAGGATGTATATTATCACCGCTACTGTTCCTCGCCGTAATGGACGAGATCATGGGAGATCCTTTGGCAGTCTATCACTATGTCATCGACGATGAACCTCAACGACTTCGATTTGGCTGATGACGTTGCGCAACGGCGCTCTGAAATGCAAAGCAAGCTCAACGACCTCGCCGAAAGCTCCTCTGCGGCGGGTCTAACCATCAACGTCAACAAGACTAAATCATTGGATGTCAACACGGACAATCCTTCTAATTTTACGGTAGCGGGGCAAGCAATGGAGAAATTCGATTGCTTCCAATATCTTGGCAGCCAAATAGCGTCAGACGGCGGAACCAAGAGCGACATAAGTCACGAACCAAGAAGGCTAGGGCTGCTTTTGCGAGTTTGAGAAATGTATGAAGGTTAAACCAGATAAGTCAACGCACCAAAATCAGAATTTTCAACACAAACGTGAAATTTGTGCTGTTATACGCCAGCGAGACGTGGTGCATATCAGCGGAGAAAACTAAAAAGTTGCAGGTCCTCATCAATCGATGCCTGCGGTATGTAATTCGTGTCTAGTGGCCTCACAATTGTATCTCCTAAGCTGAGCTTCATCGTCGATGCCAACAGAAACCGATATCTGTGGAAATTCAAGAGTGAAAGTGGAGATGGGTCGGCCACACAATACGAAGGAGCGGAAACGAAATCTGCAAACAAGCGCTGGATTGGAACCCAGCAGGACATCGCAGCAGAGGCAGACTCAGGGGTTCGTGACGTCGGAGCCTCAATAATAAAAAAAGGTAGTCGATCAAAATTTGACCTGGGCTCAGGTCAAGGCTAAAGCGAGCAGCCGCCCAGGATGGAAGTCTTTCGCGTTGACTCTATGCAACCCTTGGGACAGACAGGAGACATAAGTAAGTAAGTAAGCCCTCCGAAAACCAAGACAAGCTGCAGCTGCTACTTCGAGTGTCCTGGTGTACTACCAAAATGTTGGTGGGATCAACAGCTCTCTCATCGAGTATCAATTGGCCCTTAGTGATGGTTGCTATGACATTTACGCTCTCCCCGAGACCCGGCTTCATGGGAATACTACGAAGAATCAACATTTTGACGATTCCTACACCGTTTATTGTTAAGTCGGTCAACACAGCAACATAAGTATTGGTGGTGGTGTTCTGCTAGTTGTTCATTCTAGATTCAAATCCCGTTCGGTCAGTCCTTCCAATAGCTCATCGGCGGAGCAAATATGGGTTGCATTGGCTACCAACGATGCTCCACTCTACGTTTGCGTGATTTACTTCCATCCCGAGTAACCGAGTAAATGACGCAATTCTGAGCGAAAAGCATCAGGGACAAGGTGATCATCCTCGGCGATTTCAACTTGGGTACGATTTTTTGGCAGCAAAATTCTCTTGGGCACTACTTTCCTATCGTTTCTCGATTTACAATTGGGATGACATCACGATAACTGCTTAATGCGTATAGTACCGCTCAACTCAGGCAGCTGACTGGCGTTCAGAACGAGAATTATCGCATGCTTGATCTGTGTTGGCGAACCCACTGTGCAGTCGTCACAGGATTTGTAGTGAGTCCCGGTTACACCGCTGAGTGAAATCGGTACGCAGCATGACAGGCATGACAGCTGACTGAGAGACATATGTAGATGTCAGGTTTAGAAGGGAATTGAAGAGGATAAATGGAAGTAGGCATAAAAAGTAGATAGTTTGAAGCAGTTAAATTGAAATTAAGGAGAAGCTTCAAAGTGAATTGTTTGAATAGAAAGGTTTAGATAAAAAGGTATTCACCACACCACCACCATCTTCCATTGTGAATAGATAATTAAAACTTAATTAATCAAAACAGGAACCGAAACGGGAAATTCAGGCTGCGTTGTATGTGCACAACAACCAGGAAAGAACAATTTGAGAAACACAAGATAACCCTAATAATAAATTCTAGCTTTGAAGCGATTCCAGCGGCATCCGTACTGTTGGTGTAGATCGGTCCAAGTTTGCTCTCAGGCGTTGAGATGGATTGCCTTGATTTCTTTATGAAATACCACTATCACACTCTGTGAGTGGCCCCAATAGTATCCTTACTGTTGGTTCAAATCGGTTCAAATCGGCAGCATTGTAAAACATCTCCTAGTTACCTGACGAAAAACCACTATTACATTTTGTGAGTGGCCCCAATAGCATTCTTACTGCTAGTTTAAATCGGTTCAAATCGGAAGTCGCTCCTAATTTTCAAAAACTTCACTTGACAGCTTATCGTTGACCAAAACGAACCCTGCACCTGTTATCCAATCCTGTTTTCCAAAATCCCAGTGGATTCCGCGGCTTCCAATAAAGCGAGTATCACGTCAACATATTGCAACCCTTTCCTTACTTGACTTGCATTCGGGCGGGGCATTCGCCGGTATTGCCTTAGTTTGGGATCACCAGTTTTTACACATTGAAGATGTATGTTAGTCCCAAGCATCATCTGTTGGTTCTCTGTGTAATAACAGCTGATCTGGCAACAATAGAGTAGCAACCTCGGACGGTCAATCATGCTCATGCTCATAGTCAAGTGTCGCTTCCGTGATTCCTCTGACAGTATTTTCTACGATTTCAGTGAGTCTGATTTCAGCGGAATGAACGATTTTTTGGAACTTGTTGACTGGGACGAGATTCTCGATGTTTCTGACGTCAATCTCGCTGCAATGTCTGGTATACTGCTGTATACCATAGATCAGTTTGTTCCAGTGAGGATGAAACTAGCATCAACTTGATCAACAGCTTGGTCGAATTCCGCTCTCAAGCGCCTCCAAACTTGTGCTGGATGGTGATGAACAACGATTTGGAGACTTCTGCACTTTGTAAGTATGCAGTCCTTCCCGGTGCTTGGCTCTCTGAACGAAAGTTCAGTTCGACAGTTATCTGTAAAAAATTTACCGGATTTCGGTAAAATTTTACCGAAATCCGTTAAGTTGGATTACCGACCATTCAGCTGTTGAGAATTCGGTAAAATTTGACAGATTTCTGTAGAAAAAAAAACCTGAGTTTGTAGGTGTTTGTTTTTGGACATGTTTGTCCAACTTTTATGCAACTTCTAGACGATTGGTGCCATGAGTTAAGCTATTTACATTTGCAAATGCTTTTTTAAAAAATGTGGAACTCGGATCAGGAACGACTTACGCGCTCTGAGGTGTTACTCGAGCTGCTTTTATTGAATCTGATTGTCTTACCAACTAGCTCTGTACTTACGTTTAAAGGAATTCATAAACATAATTTAGACATAACAATTATTGATCTCATTGTATCGTCTGGGCTGCTAACTACTCCTTTCTTTAAATGACTTTGTCCCTAAAGTCGTATGAGTCGATGTGAAGAATGCAGCTTGTGCTAAATCATGTTTGATCATATGTGAATGAGTTGATTACAAAATCAGTTCACACTTTCAAACAGAGCATAAATTTGACAAATCCACTGAAGGTGGAATCAAGGTTGGTCAAAAATGTATATCAACAAATGCAAAAAAACAACAATCACCTCCCGAAACAAGATTCCGTTTAACATTCACCGCATCATTATGCACAAACAAAATCCGAATCCAAATTACTTTTGGAAAGTACAAAGAATCCTTTTCAACGATGTGATAAGGCTTCGTCGCAAACAAGCAGCAGAAGATTTGATCTCATACACAGGTATTGGGATATGTGATATACCATCAGATTTGTTTTTCCTGTATGTGAAATGCAATTAAGATTATGTTTCTATTTTTGGAAAAGCAACAAACATATCACTTTCACATCAAGGTCATAGCTGAATTAATTTGCGGATACTATTATACCTACATACGTAAGGGCAATAAGCCCCCGAAGAATAGTGCCATCAACGAAAAACTCTGCAATCGTACCGAAACAATGAATGACGGTGATAAAGATTTATGATTCACCCATCGGAAGCTGCATACACAATAGGGCAAGTAAAACGAGACAAGGTATAAAATTTGGGTCCACTCGCCATGCACCGCCGCGACCGAGCAGATGAAGAAACGTTGACAATTGCGTTTCCAGAAGGCTGCGCCCTCTAAATAAGGTGACAAATCTGACAGCTACTCTCATAAAACCGGGTGAGTAGGAACAAACGGTGGCCAACCAACAATATGTCACCATCGCATCGCTTGCCGTCGTGGAAGTTGTAACTTAACGTGAAAGTGAGCCATCCAGTCTAATAATGTTGGTTGCCATTTGCTGCCACGCCATCCTCGAGCTGCCATTCATTCGAATGTAGAATGGAATCGCAATAAAATAGAGAGAAAGATTTATGTCCTTTCAGCGGTGTTGTGCAGGGCGAGCGAGTATTGCTGTTGACATTATTATTCTAAATTATTAGTTATTGTAACCAAAGTGGGAACATGCCCATTGTGATTAGATTCGTGCCTGTTTGGATTATTACATACGTGAGAGAATTTTGAGAGAATTCAAACTGGCCGCCTCTGATATGATAACTTAGTTAACAAAGCATTGGGGGCATAAAAAGCTCTCAATAATTTGCGAGCAGGTTATATTGAAGTTCGAAGTACACTAAGGGCTAAACAGAAAAATATCATGAATTTTACATGCCGTGTAAATGGCAAGCATTGTATCTAAAGACTGGACTCGGAAAAAATGACACACACAAAAATGATCACCAAAAATTCATTTTCAATCTAAAATTTTCAGGGATTAAATAACTATACATAAGATATGTTTTGGCATAATTTATTTATTGAATTTCCTCCCCCAAGCTAAAGTCTCGTACATTTCTCTGAACACTGTTCATGAGATCTTGGGCGATGCTTTATCCATCTTTCTTATACAATTTCTCCCAGTTTTTCTTCAAAGCTTCATCGGTTTTGAATGTTTTTCCGCTTTTCTTCAACTTCTTCTTGATTATCGCCCAAAACTTTTCGATCGGACGAAGTTCTGGTGTATTTGGCGGGTTCACCTCCTTCGGGACCACATTAACGCCCTTCGCTTCGTACAAATCCATTACAGGCTTGGCGCAATGGCACGAAGCGAGATCCGGCCAGAACAGCGTGGGACCACTGTGAGAGCGGAGGAAGGGCAGCAAGCGCTTCTGCAAGCATTCCTCTCGATAAATCTGCCCGTTTATGGTGCCGGTTGTAACGAAAGGCTTGCTGTACCGTCCGCACTCGTAGATCGCCTGCCACAACAGGTACTTCTTCGTAAATTTGTCCATCTTTCTCTTCCGGAACTTTTCCGGAACCTCAAGGCGGGACGTATCGACAAAAAACTCGAGGCCGGGGATTTGTTTGGTGTCCGCCTTGATATATCTCTCGTCATCACGCTTCCGCGCACGCAATTTGGCCACCGTGTTTGGATTGGCAGTCCGGTTTGGTGCCTTCCTGACCATAAAAACACGCCGCTTCATGGTCTGCTGGACGAACCACTTCGACGAATTGACCTTTTCGGCCTTGTCTCGGGTGGAAAGGTTCGGGTTATTCTTAAAGTACTGCCTTATCTTCCGCGCCTTCTCTGGGTATTCCGTTTTCGGTTTTCGGCCGCTTTCAGTGCGCCGCTCGATGGTCTCTGTCTCCTGGAACATCTTCACAACGCAGGACACGGTGGAATGGTGGATTCCAATCGATTTCCAGGATTATCGATCACCGCGCCCAAGATTTTCTGGCGTAGCTCTTCTTGTTTCGAATGCACCTTGAAAACTACTTGACAGATCGCGATTATCTCACATAAACATAACACTCTTAACTAGTATTACGCAAAATTTCTTAATTTTTACCCACGTGATAAAAAGTTACACCCAAAACAAAGTGTCGCATTTTTTCTGAGTCCAATCTTTTTAACTCACTTGAACTATGATTTGCTTGAATTTTTATTGCTAATTATGTTTTCATTGCGTAAATTACGCTAATTAAATTGAAATAAAAAATATCTTCCCATCATCATGGGATACCAGTAGTGGACAGCAATTTCTGCTAGAACCAAAGATGTGAAGAGAAAGTATCGATAGGTCCGATAGCGTTCGGCAGGCTGTGAAATTGAATAGAAGTAGTTTGAAATTGAGCACAAAAAGAGCTGCCCGCTGTTTCGAACGGAGCCCCAACCTCTCCGTCCAATGTCCGATGTCGCAAAGAAATTGGGAATGGCGCCTTCAACCGTGGATTGAACTAAAAAACAAGCTATTTTATTGACTTACAAGAAAGTGGTGACTCCAAATCGCGACGATAAACAAAACACGTCGGCCAAAGCACGATCGCGAAAATTGTACACAATTTGTGCTGACGAAGTGTGATTGCGTGGTACAGGACGATGAAACTTGCGTCAAGGCAGACTTTAAACAGTTTCCTGGATAGGAATTTTATACGGCAACCGGACGAGGAAAGGTGGCAGATATTTTCAAGCACAATAAACTGTCAAAGTTCTCGAATATCTGGCGTGGCAGGCCATCTGTACCTGTGGATTGAAGAGCAACGTTTACATTGCGACTGGAACCGTCAACCAGGAAATTTATCTGAGCGAGTGCCTACAAAAACGTCCACTGCCTTTCCTGAAGCAACACAATTGTTTCATTCTATTTTGGCCGGATTTGGCATCTTGCCATTACAAAAAAAGGCCATGGTATGCCGTCAACAACGTTTAAGTGGTACCTAAGAACAAGAACCCTCCCAACACGCCAGAGCTCTGCCCAATCGAACAATATTGGGCCATCGTAAAGCAGAATCTTAAGAAGACTCAAAAGGCTGTTGTGAGCAAACAGTTCAAGGTAAACTGGCGTTCTGCGACGAATAAAGTGGACAAGGAGACAGTACATAATCTTATGGAAGGTGTTGAACTAAAGACCCGGGAATTCGCATTCGGTTCAAAAGAACACCCTTTACATGACACACGTCTCGAACAGTGGAGGCGATGGATCCAGTTGTTGCAGCACGTGGAAATTCAACGATGCTACGTCCCTGATGATGATCGTCCCTTGGAGCTGCACATTTTCGTTGACACTTCCGAGGAAGCATTTGCAGCGGTGGCATATTTTCGAATCGTCAAAGGTTCAAGAGTTCGTTGTTCTCTTGTGTCGGCGAAGACTAAGGTGGCGCCCTTAAAGCTATTTCAATCTCTAGGCTAGAACTATCTGCAGCCGTTCTAGAAGCAAGGTTTCCAAAATCCGTTATTGAGAACCACACGACTCCTATCAAACGTAAAGTGTTCTGGAGTGATTCTTGTACGTTACCGGCAATTCGTTGTGTTTAGGCTGACAGAAATTCACGATCTGACGCAGGTCGACGAATGGCGTTAGGTGTTATCGCCAATTAAGAAGAAAGCATCTGGAAAAAACGGAGTGGCTGAGTCGAGATGAACTATCCCGCAAGAGCATTTGGAGATGAATTTGATACACTTAAGAGAAACCGAGAACTTTCCGCTGGAGATCGAGAAAACCAGCGAAATATTTTGCCCTTTTTGGACGAACAGGACATCATTCGGATGGACGGAAGAATTTCGAATGCTCAAGAGGTGTCATTTGACTTCAAGTTTCCCGTTATTCTACCCAATGGACACGTTGGAACGAAGCTTCTACTCAATTGGTATCATCACCGGTATCAGTGCAATGCAGAAACGGCGGTGAACGAGATGCGCCAAAAGTTTCACGTGTCTCAAATCAGAGTTGCCTTCAAGCAAACCGGAAAGCATTGGCAATAGTGTAAAGTCTACAAAGCGATCCCACAACTTCCACGTATGGCTCCATTACCGCAAGCAAGGATGGTGCCCTTCGTTCGGCCATTCACCTATGTCGGCGTAGACTATTTTGCCAACCAATGCTTGTTAAACAGGGACGCAGTGAGGGGAAACGATGGGTTGCACTATTCACCTGTCGCACCATATGATTCATCGCACGAAGAGGGGCTCTACGAGAGATCTTCAGCAATCGGGGAATAAATTTCGTAGACGCGAGCCGTGACCTAAAAAAGAGGAGCGAAGCAAAATCAACGGCAACCTGCCAATACAGACACACAGTTGCGTTTCAATCCTGCCTCCACGTCGCACGTCCTGGGAGAAAATCTGACGACGAAACCCCTCGATCGATCTTGATCGAGGCTGATGGATGGTAGACTCGAGGCCTGCATCAATGGTGGACTCGAGGCCACTAACGTAACTGCCAATCGATTCTGAGGAGCAAGAAGCACTAACCCCGAACTGTTTTTTGATGCTCAGCACCAGCGTAGTAAATATGCCGGCTATAGAACCAGTTGACGAAAGAGCAGTGGCACGGTGTAATTGGAACCTATGTCAACAACTTTTTGATCGGTTTCGGAGCCGCTGGATCATGGAGTATCTGCCAACAACCACCAAGCGCACGAAATGGTTTGGGGAGTTGTGGTAGAAGACCAAATCCGGATTGCCTGGCAGCAAGGACGAGTGCTTCGTGTGTTTCCGGGTCGTGACGGCCGTGTTCGCAATGCGGAAGTTATGACAGCTAGTGCAGGAGAGCTGACTCGATCGGTAGCAAAACTGGCAGTTTTTGAAGTCGCCGGTTCCGCCAAAGTAGGATTTGAGCAATACGGGTCGGGGGGGGGAGGTCAAAGTCACCCGATCCACAGGCAGCAAGTTGTCAAGCGACACAATGAAATTATTGACCTAGACAAACACAAGTGAGTTTACTTTCAACGAGAAACAAAGAACACTGAATTGCTAAAACTTAGTCTATAATAAATTAAATTCCTTATTACAATTATTGGACTGTGGACAAGCTCACAGTGAGAACTAGTAATGTAAGTTAACTTATGATATCTAGGTAATAATTTAGCACATATTGAACTAATAAAATTACAGCTAAAAAGATCGATCGGTTGATTACATAATCAAAAGAAAGGTCAGCAAAAATGAGGTAAAGCCACTGAGAAAATGAGCTCAAAGATTTCGAACGAAACTTGTAAAATTTTATAACAAACTATATAATATTATGAACGATGACGGTTTTCCTTCACAGATAAAAAGAAACATTGAATTTTTTGCGTTATCTAATGCACATAAAGGGAACGCCAGATTTGGCAGAAAATAATGGGATATTTCCTGTAAATTTAAGCCAGATAACGCCTGAATCTACCCTGTTGCATGAAAGATTGCAAACAATATCGTTGTTTACGCTCTTTTGGCTTGGAATTACACGAGGGGAAATTTTCCGCGCTTGATAAAATTAATTTTTTTTTTCTGTGTGGGAAACTGTCAAGATTGATCAAAACTACGATGAATGTAATACACAGTGCTATGTGAGGATATTGGATGAGTTATCGGACTCGTTTGAAATAAACAAAGAACTTCGACTAGGCGGTGCCTTCAGTTCAATATTGCGCTAGAAGTGGGGTGAAAATTGTTTCATTATATCCAGCCAGTTCGTCTGTTTCTTTGCCGACGAAGATATCGTCGGAAGAATGTTCCAAAGCGTTGCTTATCAGTACATCACGTTGAAATTTGAAACAGGAAAATTTGCATTACAGGTACACAGATAAAAAGAAACATTGAATTTTATGCGTTATCTCATGCACATAAAGGGAATGCTAGATTTGGCAGAAAATAATGCGATATTTCATGTAAACTTAAGCCAGATAACGCCTAAATCTAGCCTGTTGTATGGAATATTGCAAACATTGTTGTATGGCGTATGAAAAATTGCAAACAATTTCGTTGGTTACGCCTCCTTCGGCTTGAATTAAACGAGTGGAATTTTTAAAATTCATTATTTTTTACTGTGTATATACGCGGAAGACTAAGTATCTGTTGGCAAGAGCAACCCAGCGTGCAAGAGATGCGATATCTGACTGAGGTGTATAAATCATAGGTTGAATTCAGTGACAGCCGAATGAACCAGGCGCTGTTGATAATAATTATAGTTACTTGAGAAGTTTGGCGTTTACTAAAACCACTTCCAAACCGTTCCAATTTCATCCAAACCACTTCCAAACCTTCCAATTCTTTCGATTGCAATAGAGAGAGGAGCAATGAGTAAACAAATCGTAACAAACTAAAATGACATATATCTGCGGAATACTGAGGAAATACTAATAAAATATTCATGGACTCTGCTTAGATTGTCAAGAATAGATGAATTCTCAAACGATCGGTTGAAACCACCAGTCAAAGTTGATATTGTTGAGCGCAAGTCAAAACTCAGCAACTCTCTAGAAACAATGCGCCGCATTGGTCCAAGTCCCAAACAAAGGGGTTAATAACTTTTCAATGATGTGATGTTTCGTTTTTCAACAAACAATAAAGCCCAGCTCCGGTTCATCATCTGAGTGGAGATGAATGTTAATCTTATTAAAACCACATCCTTCAAATCCCTCCCCAGCTAGCCAACCTCAACCGTTGAAATTGTGCGTAAAACGTGTGAGTGGGATTTGGGAGGTGATTTAAATCTTACGATCAATATCGATGGCGGGATGACGGAAAGGGAGGATAGGGTAAGAAAAGTGAGAACCGGCTACCAACAATGGTGGTACGTCCGTTGAATTTCAATCGCATGAGACTCTTTTCACCCACCTCGCCGGAGGACACACTGGCGAGCAAATTGGTATTTACAGAATGGGGTGGTCGAGGGAGTAGCTTTCGACACGTGATTCAGAAAATTGAAATATTAAAAACTTCCAAGCCAATTGATCGGTTGGCTTTGTTCCATCCACTGGCTGCATGATGATTGAAACCATGATTGCACCCGTGAGAATTGAGTGCGTTGTATTTTACATTATCAGGGCTAAGTTTCGTTTTGTAATAGACAAAAATCAGAAAATCTCGCTGGACCCTGCCAGCATAACGAGAGTCAAATGAATATATATTAATACCACAATATCAAAATAAACTCAAAATCACTAATGGCCATGGTTCTTAATTGTTCACATCTTACGTATTGCAGTTTGAAAAACACATGTAATTTTCTGTGTTATCTAACGCCTGGGAATGACATACAACGTACAGCGTTGTACCATAGACTAACTCTAAGACCAGTAGGTCCCGAACAAAAACGATTTTTTCTTGGCTCAGTCAGTACTAGCACATCGGTCGCAAGCTCGGTCCCAAACTTAATAATGCGCCCCTAATAATGAACACACACGAACACACTCTCAAATATTCTGTCGAAATTACACAGCAAATCAAAACAGAAGCGCAAATATGTATAGCAGGGTGCTGGCTTCTAGGTGTACTTCGGACCAAGGGGTTCTACAACAGTGAGTCAATTTCAAATTGCTAGTTGTATATTGATTGTTGCCACTACTCTAACGAGGTACTAGAATGGTAGGCTGCAAACAATTTTAATTTCGTCACCAAAGAGATTAATCCTCCGAATTGCCCTGAGTTCAGAC
>JASCZW010007874.1:0-58280 GCA_034211315.2 Aedes japonicus
AATTTTTTTTTTTTTGATCAAACTCCCTCCCTCCCTCCCCCCCCCCTCCATCACCGCCGCGCAACACAACACAACAACAACAAATCAAACAACAATGATAAATGCACAACAACAACAACAACAACAACAACAACAACACAAACAACAACAACAACAAATGCAACTTCTTCTTCTTCTTCTTCTTCTTCTTCTTCGATCAATCAATCAATCAATCAATCAATCAATCAATCAATCAAACTCCCTTTTTTTAGGCGTGGCGCTGAGACGCTTCATATTGCGCGCGGCAAGGCGCGCGCGCGGGCAGCGCGGCAGCGCGCGCGCGCGCGCGCGCGCGCGTGGCGCGCGCGGCGCGCGGCGCGCGCGCGCGCGCGGCGCGCGCGCGCGCGCGCGGCGCGCGCGCGCGCGCGCGCGCGGGGCGGCGCGCGCGCGCGCGGCGCGCGGGCGCGCGCCGCCGCGGCGCGCGCGGCGCGCGCGCGGCGCGCGGCGCGCGCGCGCGCGCGCGCGGCGCGCGCGCGGCGGCGCGCGCGCGCGCGCGCGCGCGCGCGGCGGCGGCGGCGCGCGCGCGCGGCGGCGCGGCGGCGGCGCGCGCGGCGCGCGGCGCGGCGCGCGCGGCGCGCGCGCGCGCGCGCGCGGCGCGGCGCGCGCGCGCGCGCGCGGCGCGCGGCGCGCGGCGCGCGCGCGCGCGCGCGCGCGCGGCGCGCGGCGCGCGCTGGCGCGCGGCGGCGCGCGGCAGCGGCGCGCGCGTTATTAACATACATTGTACAATAGCGCCACACACTCATTGTTCATTGCCATCGATTCGTATTAGGTACCATTAACGCCATTGATTTTACCTGATGACGTTATTACGCATAAGAATGAAACAGTTTTTGACGCGCTCACGTTGCATAATAGTAATCAAACATTAGTTCGATTCACACACTGAAGATTACCGTAGTTGTTGGTTTTCACATCGCACGAGCATTGCACTTTGGGTATTAGATTTAACATTATCGATGTGATTGAAGAGATCTTGAAATTGTCTACAACAGTAACACATTTTACAACGAGACTAGTCGCAGACCACTGTCGACAATGTCTGGGTATTACATAATAGTTAGCAAGCATGATGATTTTTGTCATGATGCCTATGTTTTGGCACTTGCATCGAATATATTTGCAGCTCACTGACGAATGTCAGTTTCATACACAGTTATTAAGCCATCATATCAATATTCACACACGATTATCCAACTATAATCGGCAATTTCGACCTAGTTATTGGAAATTTCTATAGCTTTGCTCTGGCACCTACTACAATAATTACATATAATCGCAGCTGCGCGGCAGCCAGTATGGCATCCAGTGACTAAATGGTCAGATTATTGCTGCATTAGGCCGTCAAGACTGTTTCTGTCCATTTTCTGTTTACGCAATGTCACATTGTAAAATCGTTGACGGCTGTCACGTGGAATGTTGTATCACCACGACGACGCCAAACAGTACTTTGAAATGGCTGGACAAATGGTTGAGAACCGATACATTATTAACACACTGTTTCACTGACGCTTTTTTACACACACACACACTACTTGCTGGCAAACAATGCTACACACACACACACACACTACACACTACTACACACACACTACTATTGCACACGCATGTTTGACTAACTACTACACAACAACACACACATTAGGCACACACACACACACACACACACACTCACATACTACATAACACATCATTATCATTACATATTATTATTATTACACACACATTATACATAAATATTATTATTATTATTATTTATATTACATACATATACAGACTGTCACACATACATATTAATTAATATTAATATTAATCATTATTGTTTTCATATTACATTATTCATCATTATATATTTCTTACATTACATTAATATCAATATTAATCATAACATATACATATTATTATTACAGATCCGATCCAGTATTGTACATAATAGTTATATTGTTGATATTATTATACATATTATTATCACATACTATTAGCCATACATTAATACATTATTGTACATTGTTGTCAGTATTGATGATGACCATTTACATACACACACATTAGAATACAATAACCATTTTTTAATATTATTAATACTATAATGCCATGATCCACAATATTAATAATATTGTCCATCAGCACATGTAATAACACAACAATGAATATTAAATAATATGGCCAAGGTTAGCATATATTACAGAGCACACACACATTATTAGCAATATGTATACATTATGTTTTAGCTTTGTTACATTATTATCCATTACGCTGTTGCAGATGACAATACAGGCTACATTGAGATATGTTGGCATTACATATGTTACACATTAATACACATCACACATACAATACACATTATTACATGTTATTATTACATTGTTATTTATTATTTGTTTACACAATATCACACATACATTACACCATTATTACCGCATCACACACACCATTACGACTATATGTTTAGTAGCACCATCACTTCGATGACGCCATGCACATTACCACCACAATATTATTATTATTATCAATACCATATACACACCACATATGACGATGATTATCAATAATATCACATCACAATAATTATCATCATTATTGATCACGATATTAATTAATCACACACACACACTATCATGTTCACACAATTTTCACACACTATCATTAATTGAACCACGGCATTGAGATACCACACATTGATTACACAGCACATAATATATACATGACACTACATACTGGCACATACACACACATCACGAACAACTGTCACATCACACAACGACGTTTACACATTGTCACATCATAACACGATGTCATACATTGTTTTTACACGAACAAAGACGACGATGCTGTTATTACAAGCAGACCACACGCTGACACTTGCACATCTCACACACATTACGGACACTACATATATATACACACACACACTATGAACACTTTACACACACATTACCATTACATTGACAATATTAGCTACACACTCATTACACATTACTAACACACATAGAGAATGTTTTAACATGACAACGTTTTACATTACACATTACACATTGTTTCACACTTGACATTGCTGGTACACGACACACACATATTACCATTAATAATACATTTCACAGCCACACACACACACATTGAAGGAAATATCAATACATTACACACACACATATTACACATTTACACACACATTACGTTTTTCATTAATAATCATATTAATATCATTATTACTTCATTAATATTTTTCACATTAATATTACACCGATGGATGACCACGATATTTAATATATTACACACACACATTGATCCAAATAATGACATATCAGCCACACACACATTTTTCACACACACACACATTTTTTTTTTTTTCATTAATGATGATGTTGTTGCAAACACATATCACACACACATTATTAACATATATATATATATATATATATATATATATATATATATATATATATATATATATATATATATATATATATATATATATATATATATATATATATATATATATATATATATATATATATATATATATATATATATATATATATATATATATATATATATATATATATATATATATATATATATATATATATATATATATATATATATATATATATATATATATATATATATATATATATATATATATAGTAGTATATATATATATATATATATATATATAATATATATATATATATATATATATATATATATATATATATATATATATATATATATATATATATATATATATGAAAAAGAAGAATGCATACACACAGCAAGTACCTGTGAGTCCTTATTATAGATCGCTGCACGATGGCGTCATCAATGCAGTTTTGACAGTTCAGGGAGCTTGTTTACGTGGATCGAAACATTGATGAGATCGACGAGATTTTGTGCTCTAAATTTATTACGGCTGAAGTAAACGGTGGAAAATGACACTAGTGCTTATTTTAACATCGTTTCGAATCTTATCGCAAAGTGTCCGAAAAAAGAAGAAATTTCGATTGAGTAAATTCTAACACCTTGTAAAAAAGCTTCCTGAAATGTCAAAAGTGAGGTTAATATATTTGGTGCAATGATCTATGGTTTCAATTTTTCCGCTTGTCACGCTGACATCCGCCGGCACAATTGAAACTGCGATCACACAATGAAAGGCCTACTTTACCAGCGCAACAAAAACCAAAATGTATGTGTATTAAAGCAAACAGCTACCCCGTGACTGAAATCCCTCATCACGAGGAAATCTCGGTCCCATCCGTGATTCATCATTATTTTTTTTGCTTCTTTCTATTCACAAATTTTGGATGAAATTTACGTTTCCTCTTCGGGTGGGATGGGTTGAGAGTCATACTCGGGTGCCGCCATGTGCAAAGCAAAACCCGAGCGGGATTTTCCCATCAGGGCAGATTTCCATTTATGACTTACTTGCGGGCTGTATGTGCGTATGTGTGTGTATGTAGTGCAACCAACAACGTCAGCTCACTTTTTCAGACATTTGCAACTTTATGATCCATGTCTTTGATGGCAGTAACTTGTCAGGAAGGCAAGCGGAAACGGAATGCACGAGAAAAATAAGAGAAGCTTTCAGCCGCAGCTGATGAGGAGGGGGGGATCATAAGCAGTCCAAAATGGCATTGAAATGAATGGAAATAAAATTCTATCTCGCATCGCCGGGGAGATCAATGGCCTTGAGGAATTCTACTACTCATTTGGTTTAATGGCGAACAGTAAATCTTTTGGAAAATGCAAGATTAATAAGTGAACTAGTCAAGCATGGTTACTGGTTCATAAAATATAGGAAGGCTTCGAATCAACCCTTGCTTGCTGTTTCAGTCATTTTGAGTATAATTAAAGGGCGAACACGAAATTATTGCGACACCGAAAATGTCATGCCAATTTTCTTATAATGTTTAGAATCAAACCAAAATTTTAGGGTAGTTTTATACATATATTTACTTCAAAAATCAAAAGAAAAGTTAATCGATGGAGCCTTGAGTGTAAAATTGAACGCATTTTCGCTTGATGCCCTCCATCAAAGTCTTTACAGTGTCATCCGGTACCAGTTTCTCAGTTTTTTTTTCCATTTTCTTAACATGTCCTTCTCGTCTTTGACTGTCTTCTTGCTCTTCCGAAGTTCTCGCTTCATCATTGCCCAGTACTGCTCCACCGGGCGCAGCTCCGGACAGTTTGGCGGATTCATGTCCTTTGGAACAAAATGGACAGAATTGGCCTCATACCACTCCAGGACACTTTGAGAATAGTGGCATGATGCCAAATCTGGCCAAAATAGCGGAGCTTCGTCGTGCTGCTGCAAGAACGGCAAAAGGCGCTTCGAGGCACTCAGATTTGTAGATCTCGCCATTTACTGTGCTCTTTGTCACGAAAGGCTCACTCTCAGTCCGCAAGAGCAGATGGCCTCGCCAAATGAGATATTTGGAGGCGAACTTCGACATTTTCTTCTTCTAAATTTGTCGTCCACATAGAACTTGCTCTTGCCGGTGAAAAACTCCAACCCCGGAATTTGCTTAAAATCGGCTTTTATATACGTTTCCGTCGTCCATCACACAGCAGCCATATTTTGTCAGCATCTTCTCGTAGAGCTTCCAGTGCCTGAGTTTTAGCCGTCGATTGTTGCCGCTCATCGCGGTTTGGGAAGTTCTGTACCTTGTATGAATGTAGTCCAGCTCTCTTCTTTGCATTCTGGACGTAGCTCTGCGACATGCCGATCTTTTTAGCCAAATCACGGCTTGAGACGTTGGGATTTGCTTTAATCATCCGCTTCACCTTTCCCTCCGTCCTTTTGTTCTCCGGTTCTGGTTTTCTTCCAGCTCGTTTGCCGTGGATTAACGTCAACCGCTCCTGGAACCGCTTCAACACTCTGGAGACGGTTGAATGGTGAATGTTCAACATTTTTCCCAACTGCCGGTGCAACAGGTCAGGAAATTCCAGGTGTTTCGAAAGAATTTGATCTCTCGACTCGCGCTGGTTCACCTCCATTTTCGTTGAATCGAAAAACACGACTTCGAGTTTGACAGCATGTAAACAATACACATCAATGAGAAAGTGTGCAAAATTTGGTTGATTTTTACCCAATGGTAAAAAAGTTATGCCCTGTTGAATGTGTCGCAATAATTTCGTGTTCGCCCTTTAATTTTAATCAACATCAAAAAATGGGCTTTAGTGATATAGACCATGTTGTAGAACATCACTTTGGTGTAAAGTTTCAAGTTTAGGAGCTGGGAGCATATTTCCTCGTTAATTCGTGATCTGGACCATACTGCAGTGTAGCAAAAACTGTCAACGACTATTTCGGGCGTAACTTTCTTAGTGCGACCGGAGAAATTAACAGAAATTCAAACAGATGACGGAAGGCAAGGTAGTCACTTATTTTTGGCCAAAATGGATAGCCACATGTGGAAGAGACGTGGCTGGGTAGCTCAGTGGTTACCCGTTCTGCTTACTGAGCAGATGGTCGGGAGTTCAATCCCAGGCCCGTCCTCTTCCTTGCTATTTGTCATTTGCTTGTTCTTATCACCACTAGATTTAAAATAAAAAGCAGTCTACTACGCTTTCATTGAGATTGCATCACTTACCACAGTGAATCCTTGATATATAAAAAAAACCTGCCCCACTAGCACAAATCCATCCTTCCCTTGACAATTGTGGAGACGGAGAGGTAAACACGGTCTTTATCCAACGATTGTCAAAACTAATCATCCTTCCCCCCTCCACAAAGGCCGTGAGGACGTGACCGGCTCCGGCACTAATCTATAAATAGAATGAACTAGTGAACTTGTACATTGAGATGTAAAGCTACTCCCAAGCTCCATCTATGTGGTTCTCTGTGCAATTACACTAGTAGTGATTATAGGCAGTGAATATAGACCGGACAACAATTGCCTCATGCCGCCAAACGACCTGTCAAAAAAAGGAGCCAAACTGACTTTTGATTCATTTTAAAGGAGCAAGTATTGTGATCAAGTATTGTTTTGACAAAAGCCAATTATGAACATATAAGGGATTTTCAACTTCCATATTCAGTAAATGTAAGTATTTAAAATGTAACTGGATATATTTGTTATAATTAATAGTAATGGAGAAAACAAATTTTAGTTTTTTGTATTTACACTTTTCACTATGTTTTCTAATGAATATCTTCAAACGGAATCAAAACAAACTGCCAACATCGAAACCGAATCATTTTTTTAGCCTATTGCGCTGTTTACTTCAAGTTTGTACAAATATAAGTGGTGACATTTTTCAGGGTTGGCAGATTGTATGATTTTGCGCTGTCCGGTCTATATACAGTGTCTATAGTTCTGATCGGTAGCGGAGTAGCTCAGTCCAAGCCAGACGTACCGGAGAACCAAGTGGAAACTCAGACTGGAAACTGGTCGATGAGATTTCCCGGCTAAGCGGAACGTGCGGGAGTATGCCAACCCTCCCAATGTGCATCAGCTGCACCTAATTGTAAAGTTCTGGGCCATTCTGAAAATAAATTCAAATAATTTCGTGGCCAAGACGACTCTGAAAGCTTCTTTGGTATAAGTATTTTTGTGAAGTTTATAATTTTTTAATGAATAAAATGCAATTTGGTTTGTTAAAATATACGGTACACAGTCTGGAAGTGAAGGCCGAATCAGAACGGTCGTAATCATCAGGTTCAGAAATGAAGGAGGTTAACGAAACATTGTAAACAATTGGTGGATTGGGGCGATCAAACGAAATAGTCCAACCGAAACAGTGGCGCAGTTCATGTGAATTTAAATTTATATAACTTGAAAAAGGAAATCGCTCCACTCAATATACACAGTACTATGTAAATGTACATTGTGGTACATATTTGATTGAAAAACAAGCCGTTTTCAAATGTTTTCCATGGCTCGGTTCATGTGCATGATTTTTAATTGAATAGGTATTAATCTAATTTATGGGAATTCATTGTTGTTTGTTTGTTTTTTTGTTTTGTTTTTGACCACATGTAATTTTCATATTATCGTGCATAAAACAAACACTCTCTCTTCCGCACAACTATGCACAGTAACAAATAAAATATTTGCTAGAGGACAATTCCTTTTCGAATTCTGGATAAATTCATGGACTGTGAATTTCAGCAACAACTCGATATTCATTTCAATCAAGAATCATTCCCGCATTGCAAATTGGTCTCCCTCTTTGACAATAACTCACAAGACAATAAATTTTGCCTCCCCAACAAGTTATAGGGGAGAACAGTACAAAATGCACTGGTTGGGTAGAATGACCCACTCAATAAATATGCTCAAACCTTTAAAACTATAGATTTAATGGAATTATATTTTATCAAATTTTAAATAAAACTGCATAACTCATAATTTGGTAGTAGGCTAAGACACTTTATACACCAAAGATGATCAAAATTGTAGAAATTGTCCCGACTGTTACTCACATGTAAATAATAGTGTTATTCAAACAAGCTTTTAACAAGCGTTAATATCTATGGTTTATTATAAATCCACTTCACATATATCGCACACAACAAAACATCAAGATTGTGTCAAAACTTCACTATAATTCCACGTATTTTCAGAATATTTAGACAAAAGCATGTGAAACTAAAACTGGGGCAGAACACACTGTGTCGTTATGTATACGTATACACGCTAAGAAAAAAATACTCAGTGGAGCGGTTAAATATATCAAGCCAATGTTGGGTATACAAAACTTACTTCTGGTGAAATTCTACTCAAAAGTGAGTAATTTGAACCCAATGGGAGATAAACACAAATATACCCAACGTGCTACCAACATTTAACTGCTCCTTTGGGTACTTTTTTCTAAACGTGTATAAAATGAGAAGTTGGCAACATATCACAACGTTTTGCGCAACGTCTTTATTCTATACCCATAGGCTGCTTGACAACCAAACAGAGCTAAGAGGGCGATATGTTGCAACTTTACACCTCTACTGAGTAACTTTTTATAGCTGTGTTTTTACTTTTTACAACCGGTGCATAATATACCAGTGCACTATAGTACGAATGGACAAATTTCGTGACAAAAATCGATAGCCCGAAAACCATTAACTTTAGACAGATGATGTCTTCTGGATATTTAATTTGAAAAATAAGATCTATCTTTTGGTTTGGGTGGTGCCTAGGGTGGTCCTCTTATGTTCATTATGAAATTTTCATTTTTTTATTCTTCTGATTCAGAGGATTTTTTGCTTCTACAGACTTGTAGAAATTTTAATTTAATGAAACTTTGCTGAAAAAAATTTACTTCTATTTCATCTGGAATCGTTTTATAACAGTTTTTCTAACTTTCCTTAGGGTGGGACACAGTTTTCTTGCTTTAACTTTTTTATTTCAATTTCAATTTGAAATCTTTGCAGAGATGACTTTTAGGATATGAAATAACGCACATTTTAAAGATACAAGATAGTTGCTAGTTGTTGTATTAAAAAAGTTGTAGGGGTTGAAGATTAAAAAATACATATTTGCAAGATATTTTATTCCCTTATTTGCAAATATTTGCAAACACAGAGTACGTGAACTGAAAGTAAAAACTTCCATC
Source organism: Aedes japonicus (assembly GCA_034211315.2). Classification (NCBI taxonomy): domain Eukaryota; kingdom Metazoa; phylum Arthropoda; class Insecta; order Diptera; family Culicidae; genus Aedes; species Aedes japonicus. Next base: position 9,589 of record JASCZW010007874.1, read on the forward strand.
TACAAGTTCTAAGTAAAATTGTTTGTCCCCTTTTGTTTACTTTAGGAAAAAAACTCGCTTTAAAATTGGTTGCATTTTTTATGCATAATTTTCGATCAGCAGCATCAACAGTTATCTTCAAAGAGCGTTATAACGCGAGTTTTTTTTATGAAAATGTTTATATTTTTATATGCATTCATCTCCATTTTTTTAATTAAAAAATTTATCACAAACAAACAGACATAACATATCGAACATATGACACTACAAATCATCGTCACTAACACACCTGCGCGTTCTGTTAAGCACACTGTGATGGATGATTAAGCTGAATAGATGGCGGTAGTGTGTTAACGTTAAACGTAAGAAAATCGAGTATACGCGCTATCTGTGGCGATACTACCAACTAAGAAACATTTGAATTGGATGTTCAATGCGTAATCGATTAAAGAAACTGCAAGTGTTATGTATGTTTGTCTGTGTTAACACATTCACATTTGTTTACTTACATTTATTTATATCATTTTATGTACATTTTTCTAATTATGTTTATGTGTTTACATATGCAAATTTTCATTAAATTAAAATATCTACCATTCTGTGTAAACGAAAAAATCCTCTAAGCCATATGAATAAAAAGTTGAAAATTTTATTATCAGCATAAGAGGACCAACCTAGTCACCACCCAAACCAAAAGATAGATCTTATTTTTTAAATTAAATCTCCAGAAGACATCATCTGTCTAAAGTTAATGGTTTTCGAGTTAAAATTTGTCCATTCGTACCATAGTGCAGTGTTGTGGTGCGTCTTAACCCAATTTTAGGGTACATATTGAGCAATAAAGCTGGCGTTTTACCCTGAAGTCGTCTTGGGATCATATTGGAAAAGCTTTAAAATATCATGAAAACCCATCGTTTAGAATTAAAATCACATTTCATCTACAACGAAAACATCGTAATGCACCATACTCAATAATTTATTCTTATATTTCAGCTTCAATTACCTAGAAATTCACGATATTGCTTAAACGGTGCATTTGGTACCATCCTCCTCTACTATCAACCAGGCAAATCGAAATTGATTGACACAGAGCCCGGAGAGGGGATCCTTAATTTGTGTGCGTGTGTGTGTGTGTCAATTTTCTATCAACCACAGTTGGCTGTCCACAGTTGGTCACAGTTTTGCGGTCAGCTTCAGAGTGGTTCAATAAATTCCCTCCCTCTGCTTCGAACCTGTTATCGATATAAACTTTCCAGAATGTACACTTTGATTGTTTCTACTTTTCGAGCACATTCCTGAATTGAAACGGCTTATGACAACTGTTCAATTCGGCTTGATTTGATATAACTAGGATGAATATGATTTGTTTTTGGTATTTAGATACAAATTGGACTGGATAAGCATTGTTTGACTACTGAATGTCATCGCTCGATCCATGGCCGATGGCCAATGTCTGGAATCGAATAAGATGCAATACCAAGTGAAATCTGTTTCCCATTCAGCGCCATCAACTTGCACTGCAAAGTCTTCGCTTTAGTGCAGTGGTGCTCATCCTGCGGCCCGCGGGCCGCATGCGGCCCGCCGAGGCGGCTAATGCGGCCCGCGATAGCATTTGAGAAATATGAGAACTTCATTGAATATGTAGCTATTTGCTGTTCGATTTGAGTTGCATTTCTTACTGTGCAATAATTGTGATTCTCATAGTTTTTTGTGAACAATTTTACCGTGCTTGTGACACAGATGATGAATGACCAAAAAGGCGGGATAGAAAGAAAGAGGAATGCAGTCATATTTTCGCTCCCGCAACGACAGGTTCATTCACTTTCACCATTCAGTGTCTGTTGTCAATTGGTTCCGTTCTGTAGTCGCGTGCGTAGTTCTGAGAAGTTTCGAGCAATTATTCAGTGAAAATGGAAGTCAGCACTAGCAAAAAACGGAAAGTGGCTGATAAAGGACGTGTTTTCCAGGAGAAGTGGTCTGAAATGTTTTTCTTTACGTGCATTAATCAAAAACCGGTGTGTATGATTTGCAACGAAGCTGCTGCAGTTATGAAGGAATTTAATGTGAAGCGTCACTATGAGTCGAAACATGCGTCAAAAATGGATAAATATGTCGGTGTGGCGCGGGCTGAAAAATGTGCTGAGTTCAGGGGAAATTTGAGTAGCCAGCAAAACTTTTTGTGAGAAGAAAGCAAGAAAAACGAGTTGTGCACAAAGGCAAGTTTCATTATCGCAGAAAAACTCGCTTCCCATTCGAAGCCATTTTCTGATGGCGAGTTTGTTAAGGAATGTATGGAAGCTGTGGTTCAAATTATTTGTCCCGAAAAAGTCGCATCTTTGCGCAAGTGAGTTTGTCGCGGGCGACCATCACCAGGCGGGTTGAAGACATTGCTGAAAATCTTGTGTTGAGTTTGAAGGAAAAAGTTGCCAGATTTGAATTTTATTCAGTGGCGCTGGATGAGAGCACGGATATCTGACACAGCTCAATTGGCAGTTTTTATCCGCGGCATGTCTAAGAAATTTGAGGTGACTGAGGAATTGGCAAGCCTTTTCCCCATGAAAGGAACGACAAAGGGCATTGATATCTTTAATGCTCTGTGCGCTGTTCTAGAAAAGTTTGATCTACCGCTGAAGAAAATGTCCGGAGTTGTTACCGATGGAGCTCCCGCTATGTGTGGTATGTATTTTGTTTTCCATCTTATTTAAATTATTCAAGCTTATACCGCAGTGTAAAGACGTGCAAGCTCCTTAAAATTCTTGCCTAAAATGTTGTACCATTTTGAACGTCGCCTTTTGACAGTACTGGCATTATCACATTTATTATGGACATTTGATGTATTTGGCGCTGGCACCAGGCCGTAAGTTTATTTACTTCTTACGTGAAGGGTTGCATACAAATTGATGCAAAAAATTCAGCTTTATCAGATTTACGGCCTTGGAAAATTTAGTACAAAGGATAGTGTTAAATTTTAGGTATTTTTCTTCATACATTTATGTATGTTTAAATTTATTTATTTATTTATGAATTATGTTTGAGCTTGATTGTCTGTTCTCTGTGCTAAATCATTTTATTACTGAAAAAAAAATGTTTATTCATAGGAAAACATGAAGGTGCAATTGCCCATCTTCGAAAACTACCAGAAGTGTCAGAGCAATTCTCCCAGTACCATTGCATCGTGTACCAGGAGAACCTCTGCGCCAAAAGCGTGGGATTCAAAGATGTCATGAAAGATGTCATCAAAATAGTTAATTTCATCCGATCGCACGCATTGAACCATCGAGAATTTCAGGCTCTTCTAGTAGACACGGATGCAGAATATGGTGACGTACCATATTATACTGAGATACGTTGGCTGAGCAGGGGAAAGGTGCTGCGATGCGTATTTGATCTTCGGAAAGAAATCGTCGAGTTCATGGAGAGCAAAGGTAAATCAGTGAAGTTTTTCGATAATGCGGAGTGGGTGACAGATCTGGCTATCCTGACTGACGTTACAACGCACCTGAACGATTTGAATTTAAGTCTCCAGGGTAAAGGCAAATTGGTGCACAGCATGTTTAATCAAATCAGTACATTTGAAAACAAACTCGTGTTGTGGAGAAACAGATGAAAATTCTAAATTTTGCCCATTTCCCTACTCTCGGAAAATGCAATGTGACGTTGACTAAAAAATACGTTGACGCACTCCAAACAAAGAAAAATGATTTTTCTCGTAGATTTGGAGATTCCAAAACGCATGACAAAATTCTAAAACTTTTTTCTGCTCCATTCAGTGTTGATGCTGAACAAGCCCCAGATAATATCCAAATGGAACTAATTGAGTTACAGTGTGACACGGAACTGCGAGAAAAATTTGATCGACATGATTTGTTGGAGTTCTATGCCAGATTTGTTCCGGAAGAGCGCTTCCCAGAGCTGCGAAATCATGCTCTTTTCGTAGCTTCTTTGTTTGGATCTACATACATTTGTGAACAACTGTTTTCCGTGATGAAGCAAGTAAAGTCAAAAGCAAGAAATAAGATAAGTGATGAACATTTGGACAATTCATTGAGAATTTCGACCTCCAGCATGAAGGCTGATCTCGATAAGCTTGCTCAAGAAAAGTGTAAGTGAATTATGTATTAAAATGCGAAAAGTTTTTTTTTATTGATTTTCAAATAAATTGAATGTGATATAAATCTACATTTTGTTGTTTGTATTTTTTTTATTTTGGAAGAAAGAGCATTGCTTTACATTTCAGGTACATCTACTAGTAACGTGTCCTCAAAATAAGCTGTTTTTAATTAATTCTTTTAGGCCATTAAAAATAACTCATTGCGGCCCGTGGCATTGGCGCAAAATTTCATTTTGGCCCGCTGCAAGCATCTACCTGAGCACCACTGCTTTAGTGCAACAAAAAAAAACACCGAAGCGGAATGATAAAAATGATCCCTCGTCATTCCACCCAAGACAACCACCAAATTCAATCAATTATTCAAATTCAACCATCGTATGATAATCTATTAGTCCCCTGGCACCATTATTGTACATCGCTACACCGATCTGACAAGACGTGCCTCGATGATGGTGCATTCCGACAGAGGTTCATGCTTCGCTCCCAAGTCGGCCATCCGGTTTAAAGGTAACATCCGAACATGGAGCAACAACACCATTTTCCTCCCGTTCCATGGTCCGTGTCCTTCATCGGATTCGGTTGGCATCGAAAGTAAGAAAAGGCAAAAAAGAAGCACCTTTCCGTTTTCCTTCTGCCGCTTTAAGCATGTACAGATTGTCTGTCCATCGTTTTGAGGTTTTCTTTATATGCTAGTGCTTGCAAATAGAGCATGGTGGAATGGCGAAGGATTTGCTCCGGATTGACCTGTGGGTCTTCAGATCCAACGGCTGGGGGAATGGAAGTTTGTTCAACTGTTCGGCAACTGCGGAACAAATATGTTTACCACCGCTTCTATCCCGGGTGTCTTATTCAGGTCAGGCCCCGACTTCGACGATGCTCTACCATGTGAATAGGGTAGATAGGTACATTGCCGGACGCTCGGCTTACGCTAGAGACCTCTTTTTGCAGTCACGAGAAGGAGAAGATTTGTAGGGATTTGCGTTCAACGAAGAGGTGCCTGTTTTGGTAATGTGTTTTTTTCTTCCCCTGCTAGCTTTACGATGCTGCTAAGGGACCGGATTTACTGGTGTTTGGAATATGGAAAATGAATACGGGTTTGGGCAGAATGAGAGTGGTTCGTGTTTACTATTTTTGGAAAGATTTGCTTCCTGCCGGTCTATTGCTTTAGATTAGTGAGGATTCATTTTGGTGAGAAGTTTACATGTTAAATCTGTAAACACAATGGATGTGCTGTAGTGTCTTCCTGAGCTTGGTAAATCTTGGAAGCATACTTCCCAAATGGACTTCATTGCCAGCTAATCTTGCACTTTATTGGCGCTCATCTAAACCGGGGACTTTTCAATTGGAACTGGTGGCTGCTGTTGACATTAAACTGAGAGTTTCTGATTTCGAAGAGCTGAAAATTGTTGACAAACTTTCCAGAATATTGCAATAATGGCAACACGGCTTCACACATCCTAGACAGGGATGCCACATATACAGATTTATCTGTAATACCGTAAAACGGGGTGACTTCGATCACTTTTTGAACTATTTCTTGAAATTTTCTATGATATTTATCTTTAAAATTTAGTTTTACATTTTTAAAACCAGTACTAATATCTGTAGTATAACACTACACAGAAATTTCCAAAAAATATTATGTCAGATGAACTTTAAAAAATTGTTTAATTCCCGTGGCCAATTTTCAATTATGGGGTGACTTCGATCAAAATCAATTTTATCCATTCGAAGTGAATAAAAAAACACCAAATTTTAATGCAAACCGTTTGATGCAAATGTCTCCCGAATAACACAGGGGTGGAGCTTCCCCCAAAGGGAACGTTCATTAACTATGTCACGCAAAAAAAGCACCATTTTCAAACCCCTCCCCTGTTGTCATGTTTTTTATGGACCTTAAATTTTGTGTACAGATTTTCACAATTCCCAATGTTCCCCTCCATTAAAAGCATGACATAATTTATGAGCGACCCATCCATTGCTATTTCTCAGTTGTTCACGATAATATTAGACAAACAGAAATACCTCACTCATGTCATTTTTAATTCGGTACTACACCGGTGTAAGGACGCCAACACTGCCGTGAATCGCATATCCGTCCCATATGGATGGAAAATCAAGAAAATATGGTACTGATATGTGATTCACGGCAAATAAGTGTGAGTCATTAACAGCTAAAGAATCGTTCGTTAATATCATCATATTTATCGTTGATTTTATCATATTTTCATGACTTTCTCGGCATTTTGGACTTCTCAATGCCATTAAATTGTCAAAATAAATGTTTGACACCTTTTCTCCTGCACAGAACAAAACAAAACAAACCCTTTGACAGATTGGAAGGTAGTGCAACACTTCGAGAAGGTTGTTGCGTTTATTCGTTTGTTCTTAATTTTCGATCAAAATACTTTTTTTATTCATTAATTTGTTTATGTATACAAAATTATTATTTTTTCGATAATCTTAGAGAGACGAATGTTTAAGTAATCTGAATATGTTGTTGTCGATTTTTTTAAAAATCATTTTATTGCTTGAATATATGATTGTTGTTGGGCATGGTAAAAAGTACCATACGGAGCATTTTTTTAGAAATTTTTTTTTATAGTGAAGAAAATATTTTCTTCCAAATGCTAAAAACGAAATGCATTTATACACCCTAATAAATGCTGAATATATAAGGTTCAAAGCTTAAAAATTCAGGCACTTGGAGAAGCATAATTTTAAATTGAATAAATATCGGAATAAATGGCGGTCGAAGTCACCCCGCTCTACGGTATACAGATTTTTTGCAGATTTCGGATACAGAATTCTGTACATACAGATTACAGATTTTTAGAAAAAATACAGATTTTACAGATTTTTAAAACACTTCGTTTTTGTTGCATTTTTTATCGTGTTTAAATAACCATATTTCGAAATCTCATTGAGCCACCTATAGAGTTTGTAAGGTATTCATCGACATACCGAAAGGATGGCTGCTACGAAGGCATCTATCAAATTAACTTCGGTGAACAACATCCATTTCAATTCTGTGTTATTAATTAGCATCGGTTAAGTCACCTTCGGTGATCAATATGTACAGTGACCGGCGAAAAAAAAGATCCATCGAGCCGTATACTAATCAGGCATAGATATCTTTACAACTTCGTATCAATAGCAACTTTCTTACCCGTACTGTACATATTTGTGTATCATTCATGAGGCTTAGCGTAAAAGTTTGAATAAACATATTCATCTCAGCCAACTGCATGTGAAAAATGATATAAGCTTGTGTTTACGGTATGTCAAAAAAATGATCCACTAGGAAAAAAAATACTTTCCGTGTACATCCACTTGGCTTACCCCTTGTTGATCATGCTCTTGACATACCTTTATTCAAGTTCGAAATCTTACCGCGCGCGATTGCTCAAACAACGAATCTCAGCGCAAAGTTGCCGAAAAGTATGGTGTAAGTCGTGGTGCAGTGCAGAACATAGTTTTAAAACACCAAAATCTTGGAAGTGTCGCAGATCGAACAGGACGTGGCCGCAATCGCAAGTCTGATCACCGCGACGACAATATAATCATCCAAGAAATTAAAAAGGATCCGTTTGTTACCATCCGTGTGCTCAGAGAAAACTACTGCCATCTGTTCAGCTTAGTTATCCTTCACAGTGTGCTCAATAGATGACGCAGGTGTGTTAGTGACCATGATTTGTAGTGAAATATGTTCGATGTGTTATGTTTGTTTGTCTGTGATATGAATGTTAATAAATTAACGGAGATGGATTAATATAAAAATATAAACATTTTCATTAAAAAACTCGAGTTGTTACGGTCTTTGGTGATAACTTTTGATGCTGCTGATCAAAAATTATGCTGAAAAAAAAAATGCAAAACTACCAAATTTAAAAAGATTTTTTTCCCTAAAAAACTAGTCCATTCCAAATTTGGTTCCATTTGCTTGATTAGCTCTCGATTTATGCAGAAATTTGTGTTCCATTTGTTTAAGAGCCCCTCCTCCTCCCTCACTCCTCATATGGTGGAAGAGTCTCAAATCACCATAGAAACATTTCCCTCCTTCAAAAACTTCCAAATACCAAATTTGGTTCCATTTCCCTTGTTAGTTCTCGAGTTATGCAAGGATTTGTTTTTCACTTGTATGGGATCCCCCCCTTTTAGAAAGGGGAGGGGTTTCAAACCAACATAGTAACATGTTTTGTCTTCAAAAACCACCACATGCTAAATTTCGTTCCGTTTGCTTGATTAGTTCCCGAGTTATGCAGAATGTTGTGTTTTATTTGTTTGAGAGCCCCCCCTTTTAGGACGGGGAGTGTTCTCAAGCTACCAGAGAAACCTTTTTTGCCTTCAAAAACTCACACATGCTAAATTTGATTTCTTTTGCTTGATTAGTTCTTGAGTTATGTCGAAATGAGCGTTTCATTTGTATGAGAGCCCCCCTTTTCAGTAAAGGGAGGGGTTGCAAACCATCCTAAGAGCCTTTTCCAGCCCCAAAAACTCCTGCATACAAAATTTCACGCCGATCGGCTCAGTAGTTTTCGAGTCTTTTAGGGTCAGACAGACAGACAGACAGACAGACAGAAATCCATTTTTATATATAGAATAGATTTCCTAACATTGCCACATACTTGGAATATTCCACAAATTTTGGGTATTTTTAACCGACATCTCAACAGCTAAACGCTCGATAAACAAAAAGCAAAGAAGACGTCGGACCTGAGATTGAGCTCTCGACCTCCTGATCAGTCAAATCGGTTACCACTAAACCCTAAGCATTGTTGATACATCACATCACAAGTTTGGTAAAAAAGATGAAAGAACTGTTTATCCGCAGAAAAAAAGTAATTAATATCAAGCAAAGTACCTTTTTCTTTTAACAAAAGTATTGTATTGGATATGGACCAATATAACTAATGGAGTACTACAACATAAACACTTATTTAAAATAATTCTTCTCATTTTATCGAACGAACGAAATAATTTTATTGTTCTGAAATATCATCACCTTTTATGTTAGGTTAAGTGAGGATGTGATTTAAAAAACAATTCCATCATTTTCAAGGATACATTAAAAAAAACTACTAACAGGACAAAGATTTTTCGAGAGGCATAATTCCTTCAAAACGTATACTTTCCCTGATACTTAGTTTGCCCATGCTTGTTCCCGCATTTCCTTAACAAGACATAAACCTGTGCAAAACGACCTTTTTTTTCGCATGTCTTCTTTTATTATAAAAATACACTGTCAAGCCAACTTAAAATGGCTTGTAAACAAAGAATGAATTGACAGATCAAAATGAAATTTTCATTACGTTCTAATATTAAAATGGTGTAATATTTTTGGTTTTTCTACTGCTCCATAGATGTCGCTTTTTGACTCACCTTGTATGTTTATTCTAATCAGTTCGATGATTCTCAAACTGAATTTTATTAAAGTTGTAGTAAGTTGAGCGTGATAGAGCGAGACTGCTATAATAAAGATTTAGCTATAATACAGATAAAAAAAATTTTTGGTTGTGAAAATACAGATTGACCATGAAAAAAATGTGGCAACACTGATACTAGAGTGAAAATCAAATTTCACCTGTTTTCTCATTAGCGTGTTCGCTTTAGACTCTCTTTTTACACTTACAATACAACAATCTCGCTCCGTCAAACAGCGTCGGTGTAGATTATTCCCGAATCCGGTTTCCGATTCCGATTCGTTAGCGCGTGTCCGCCCTGGTTCACCCCCACACAGGATAATGTCGAAATACAACTCTACCCAACCCAGCTAACAACGAAACCTAATTCGAGAAGATCGTTCACAGTAATCAATCAGAGCCCGCTTTGAACGTCACGATGGTTTCAAGCAAGCTCAGCAGCAGCAATGTATGCGTAGGGTGCAGGGAAATATGAATCTAATTTTGTCTATCCAGTGAACCTTCCTGGAAGGCCGTTGTCTGGCCGAAAAGATTTGACGGCTGTATTTTATTTATCGCTTGAGCATGATAATCTAGGCCCTGAAGATTTTGTTTTTATAATGGTTGATGAGGGATTTGGGGAGCAATGCTTTGAAATGATGAAACTTTAATGATGCAGTCAATTTTTGACCTTTGGAGGGGCAGCAGTGTCAACTTTCGTAACATGAGCAACAGGAAGACTCTGATTTCTGCAACTTGTGGTTTCAACGAGAGGCAAGAAAGGCATTCAATGATTTTTTATCTCACGACATTGTTTACTATTATATAGCTTGCTCATTTGCTTAAGTGGTTTTCATAACATTGGTGTATAGTTCTTGACTATTGAGAAAAAAAAACGATAAAAACTAACGATAATGACTCTTAACAACACTGATCGACAGTCACCAAATCAAATCCAAATCAAATTATATCTGGAGTAACAATTTTGACACTAATGCTCACTGACTATTAGCGATGATTTTTAAATTCATATTTTGCTGGCTTCTGACCAGAGATGCTAGATTGATTGTAGGTTGAACCGAAAAATATGCTTCATCTATAAATTACTACGAATATTTCTTTCTTTTTAATATTTTGAAAACTAACTTGCCGTTAGTAATAAGAGACTGTCTTCGAAAAAAAGGAAACACAAAAATGATGCCCAAAAATTATGTTCAGGTCTAGTTCTCTTCAAACTTTCAGCTAAGTTTAGCTTAGTTTCGCTTGACTGACCGCACGTATCAATGGTTGCTTCTCCGTGATTGATCAGAATCAGTGAAATTGCACAATGAAACTGCACTGAATGGGGCTGGTAGTAACCGACCATTCTCACTGTACACGTTTCAGTGACTCAATTTCTTTAAACATCAATAACGGCGTCGGCCACGTCCTTGCAATTAATTGGGAATAGGGAAGGAAAGTTAGTGTGACCTTTGCTGATTAGGGACCGTGTTTACCTCTGCATCCCCACAAAGGTCACAGGAAGGGGGTTTTTCTATGTTAGTAGGGTAGGGCTCGATGAATCAGGATTCACCTTGATAAGTAAGGTGATCATCATTGGCGTAACTACTGGAGGTGCCTAGGGGGCTAGGCCCCCTTCAGAAATCTGGCGGCACGTAAGACTTTCTTTTATTTGGCGGGATACTTTTAAGTGGCGGGACCATCATCAACATCATCATCATCATCATTATCATCATCATGTAAAGTATTGTTAACCTGTTGAAACTATGGTTTATCTATTCTTTTCCACAAATATTTTAATTAATTGATCATAGTGATGTCGCAATGCAGGACTCGTCGAAAAAAATAGTTTTAATTTTCTAAGAATCGAACCATTTGAATACAATTTGAAGATAAATATCCGAAATATACTGCTTGTTAAAACTGTGTGCTCCCATCTGCATTCACTTAGTAGAGACAGAGTTCCGATTATTTTTTTTAAAACGCTTCTCAATATATCTTTGGAAATTTTATCAAAATTCCCGTCACATTTCTTATAACAGTTGTCTTACATTTATTCTTAAGATTTCTTTAAATAAGTTGATTTTCAATCAAAAGGTTCTATTTTGGGCTGGAATAGGTCCGAGTATACACTGGTGACAAAAAATATTAGATACATCTACAGTTTTTTGTCATAATTGACATTCTCGATGTCAGCACTCGAAGGATGGATTGAGCTGAAATTTTGACAGGAACTCAGAAGTAATTGAATTTCCTGAATTTTAAACTGTTTATAAATTTTTATACCGTCTTCAAAATAACATCTAATCCACCAGCTTAGACAATTTTAAAAACATCTATTTTCTTTAAAGAAATACAAAAATTTCAAAAGAATGAATTCATTCTTGTAGAACTTTTCAATTTTAAATTAATTAACAACTAAATTTCTGCCAAACCTTCAATCATGGCGAATATGATGCCATTTTGAAGACTGTACTTGAAAATAAAAAAAAAAAATCATCACAATTCAACACGGTAGATGCATTTCATGTTTTCGCCTATACTGTTTTTGTAACATTCTTTCGCTATGCCATCAACAAATATCGAAAACTTTCCATGGAATTTGGATGCCCATGGATTCCATGGATTAGTATTCCATATCAATGCCAATCAAATTCTTAAGTTTAACCTCAAATTACCCATAGATGTTTCTTTCTAACTGCCGTGAACTTCTCAGTAGGTTTTGATTAAATAATCCTCGAAATTCTCTCTCAAATTTTTTGAACTCTCATTTGAAATTTAGCAGGTTAATTTAAAATGTTTCATTGTATTTTTCACAGAATTGCTCTCATAAATTTCAAAGAGTTATTTAATAAGAAACCTAAATCGAATTCCATCGAATGGTTGAAAAATATCCACATGTCGGAAACTGAAAACAAATCTCTTAACTTGAAATAACTTCATTTTTTAAATTCAGTATAATTTTGACTGAAGATGCATTCAGTAAATTTAATAAGAGAAGTAAAATTGCGAACTCTAGAAGTGTTTGCATTTGAATTTCATGTAACGATTAAGAATTCCGTACAATCTGGACAAATGAACAAAATGAAAAATGATAAGTTAAAAGATAGGTAGGTACATCCATATACTTCAGAAATTTGGATTTTTCCAGGAAAACATAGACGTGGAATAGATCGAGGTTTTTCCTTTTTTAAGTTCATTTTGATAGTTATTTTTGAAAAAACAAAAATATTGGCTTCCGTGACCACGGGTTATTTGGAACACCATGCCTCAGGTATTTTCGAACTTTTCGGCCAAAAGCAATTTTAAGCTAATAGCTGATATCAAAACGCTTAATTTGGAAATATCACTTATCATACGAAAACCATAGGGCCGATAATATATTGACTTCAAATGTACTTCTGTACTGTTCTTTTGGAGCACCAAGAGTTTCGATTCCATTCATCTATCGTTGATAATTCCGAAATAATTGAAAGCGACGCTAGTATTCTTCCTCAACCCGAGCAGGAGCGAATAACTTGAACTGGCCTTGGTATTTATGAGCTCAGATTAAGAGGTGGAATACCTGAGGATAATACCATAAAATTGTTCCCAAAATGTTATGCGAATGCCAAATTGAGGTAAGACAATACAAAAATAGTACCTCTCAGCTATTCCCAGGTATCCGAAATAACAAGTTTTGGTATTTGGGAGATATTTTGCTTGCAATTCTTAGGTATTTTGCTTAGGTATTTTACCTCTTAATCTGAGCGCTTTCATACCAAGGCCAGTGATCCAGATCAAAATTAGGTATTCACATGCTATTTTCTCCTGCTCGGGAGCTAGCATCTCCTGCAACTGTCGTTCGAGTTTTTTTTGCGCAACAAAAAAACTAACTATTTTTGTATAAAATTTACATGTCAGGTATCTCGGCATTTTGATAGTTGACAACTTACACTATATGAATGTATATAAGATTTGGTTTAAGGACATAATATCAAGATGTTAGGGATTTGGAAATGTAAGTTTGAGATTCTTCATACTAATTCCCATACAAACTTTGAATAGCGTGTGCAAAGCCAAATTAAAACCAAATGTGTTCAAATTTTTTGAGGACTATCAGGACCCAAAATGGCATCAATTAAGCTTAGGGGAGCAAATATTTCGAATTTTGCATCAGCCTATTATAACATACTATAACGGTTGTCAAATAATTTCAAATTTTCGCCATCAAGATATTCTTATAACATGTCATAACTGCTCAGTCTGCCCAGTGTTTAGACCTAATTATTCGATTAAACCAGAACATGTTCATCAATAAAAATAACCTGTCCTTACGCTACTTTCATCGCTCTTTTAAATATTCCTAAAAACGAAAAAAAATCTGATTGTCCAGCTCCGCCTATGGTGATCATATAATATAGTTCATTTAATTCAGGGACAAAAGGATAACAATTACCTGTTTCGCTTCACGTTTTTGAGAGCACTTACCAACTCTCAATTGTACTAAAATCCTTTGCGAGGTCCAACTGATTAGCGTTCTGCTTTTTCCGCGGTACCTAAATGGTGCCTATCCACAACGGCCAAGCTTGCCCCATATGGCATTGCAGGTGAACGAATGTAGCATCGTATCTCGAACTTAACTCCTCCAACTGTGGAACTGTAACTACAGCAATGCCATTTCGGTAATGGAACTGGTTCGTGGTGGAACTGGTTTTCCAAGAGAAGTTGTGTCCGCAGAGATTTTCCCGAGTCCTGGAGTTGAGGTTGATAGACAGGAATAAGCTGGTTGAGCCAAGAATGGCTACGTTGGCGATACAGTTAAGGGTCAAACATGAATTACTCCGATAATAATTGTCTTATAATATCGGGAAACACAATGAAAGAAAATGCACGTCAAACATGCTACCCTAACCTATTATGGTAATCTGAATAACGGTAAAAGTTCAAATCAAAAGATGTATCGGAATAATGTGACGTCCAAGCATATAATTGCTTCATGACTGAAAAAACAGCCTTCCTCTTTCCATCCACGAAATCGTTAACACACCTCTTGTGATCAAGGTTGTCAAAATATTGTCAGTTGCATTTTTCGCCAACTAATTATCGTTCCTCTTAGGAAAAACGGCAAATAAGTCAGTAAAATGGAAAGCGCTCACCCGGATAATCAGCAACAATCAGCAAACGTGTACCAATCGGTTCGTTTACGAAATCCATTTACACGGGATTTTAATTCTATTCAACACACAAGTGATGTTTAAGCATGACCCTGGTCATAAACACAGCATGCACTATCACACGCGACGGTTATTATTGAAATTCTAATAAGGATAAATTTCACCACACAAAAGTTACTGAAAAAACGTGACAGCTCCCTATCCGGGTGCGGGGCGAAGCACTAGAAAACAATAAAGGGAAGAACCTGCTGACGCACAATCTATCTGAACAAACACGATTAACTCCACAACGTTTTAAGTTTAGCACACTGATATATCTGAATTTCAGCTTTTCTCCAACTCCAAATGGGGTAAGGGGATGTAATGTTAGCCTAGCTCCTTCATTCGGCCTATGCACCAAATGTGCCATTAATTCAGCAATAATCAACATAATCATGTTGCTAGTAGGATGACCGAGGTAATCCGAAGCAATTGAGACAATATTAATCAGCTTATACTTTTTCACTTCCGCGTAATTTTCGATTTCTTGAACTTTTGGGGAATCATGATTTCACTGGTTAAGCTGAACAGATGATCTACATGATCTTCAAGTGATCTAAATTTGGCTTAATTGAATCGATAAAGCAAGTAATGCAGTCTGGATGTGCAGAAACAGTTACACGTTACAAACTAACTGTTCCTATAGCTTAAACAACAATGATTTTACAAGAAAATCGTAGACCCAATGTTGGGGACATATTTTTTTGTGTGTTCCCAAATATGGCCTGATGTATCAATAACGTAGTAAAAAGGTTGTTATTGGTAAAAATTCAAGTAAAAATACATGTGTTTGCGGATGCTTATATTCAATTGGCTCATCTTAACACAAATCGAAGGAATGAAATCATTGAATAGCGAATTACAATGTTTTCATTATTGAATGGCTGATAATTCATACGTGAACATCACTTATGTGTTTCAAAGCAATTTTACTTGAGTTTGTTTTGAGAAATTTTGTGTCAAATAAATCGAATACAGCTGGCAATGTCTTAATTAATAGAATAAGAAGAAAAAAAACCGTACAAAGACTGCATTTAGTAATAAATCCATCGTATGGGACGAAGTTGCATCCATGAATAGACCCAATTTGGTGCCTGTCAACCGACTTTAAATCCATATCCCTTGGATGTTTCAGACTTTATAAAAAGAGTTGTGTAACTTTTCGTGATACATACTACCAAATGTCTTATAAAACTTATCTTAGCAAGTGTAGAACTAGTTGAATCTCGCCTTCAGCTTGATAACTTTAAGAGTTATAATCAAAAATGTAATCGAGGGTTGCATAATAGGCTAAGTCAAGGGACACATACCCTATGCATTTTTATTATAAGGAAGACAACGCAGTAAAAGCGAAACACGCCAACTTCAAAGCACGGCTTGCTGCGATCTCCGGATCTCTTCAAACTTTCAGAGAACAAAGTGCAACATAATGGTTATATTCCAAAAACATTACTTTCTTGAACCTCTTCTCCATATCCGATTGTCCGGGTGGACTTGAATATGCTCATTAGATTTTGTTCATTCGTTAGGCCAACTTGTTTCGACAGTTTCGTCCTCTTATTTTTCAAATCCATTTCATTTGAAACTTAAAGGGTTTTGTCAGGAGTGTATCGAATATAAGCTATCCTTATACATTTGCGTTGTACGCATGTATTTGTGATGGTTTTTTATGCTCTGAACACTACATGCTGTGCGTTTGACTGTCAGCTTTCTTTTGTTTACTTGTTTGTGCGGTTCAAATTCTGCGTTTTCAAAATGTCGCGTATTGGAAAGGAAGTGAAAATTAAGGTTCTGGACACATGGCTAAGTAAGAAGGGTATTACTATGCGAAAATTGGCGAAGCGGCTTGGAATTCATCATGCGAGTGTTAAAACCATCATTAATAAGTTTGGGGAACCCTATTCTTTGGATGAGCTACCAGGAAGAGGCAGAAAACCCGGTTCTTCCAACCCGAAACTGGAGCAGAAAGTGGTATCTCTAATCATGAAGAACAAATCAATGTCAATACGTGATTTGGCCAAAAAATCAGGAACGAGTGTCGGAATGATCCAGCGTATCAAGAGGCAAAATCACCTGAAGACCTACAATAAGCAGAAAATCTCGAAACAAAGTGCAGAACAGAAGAAGCGAGCAGCAACAAGGGCCCGGAAATTGTATTCGCGTCTTTTGCAGCGTCCGGATGCATGCGTTTAGATGGACGATGAGACCTATGTAAAGGAGGACTCAAAAACCCTTCCAGGTCCACAATACTTTACTGCCGTCGTTGGGGAGGATGTGAGCGATGCAGACAGGTCAATTCAAGTGGAGAAATTCGGTCGGAAGGTACTGGTATGGCAAGCAATATGTTCCTGTGGTTTGAAGTCAACCATTTTTTACACTACCGGAACTATAAATGCGGAAATCTATCGATCTGAGTGTCTCCAGAAGAGATTGTTGCCTTTATATAAGAAGCATAGTACACCTCCACTGTTTTGGCCGGATTTAGCGTCGGCTCACTATGCCAAAACCACTCTCAATTGGCTTGCAGGAAAGGGTATAGATTTCGTTGAGAAAAATATCAATCCACCAAATTGCCCTCAGCTTCGACCCATCGAACGTTACTGGGCAATCGTGAAGAGGGTCTTCAAGAAGACTGGTAAGGCAGCAATAGTGTTCCCATGCAGGAGTTCAAAAAAATGTGGGCTCAAGCGTCCAAAAAATGCGATGCGACACTTGTCCGGAACTTGATGAAGAGCATTCGATCCAAAGTTCGAAAATTCGTGAAGGAATAACTTAAATTTCTTCCGGTCTTCATAATGTTCAAGTTTAACCTCGTACAATAAAGGATCAATTTTTTGAGTAAGGATTCATTCTAGATAGGAAATTGTCAGATTTCAATGTAATTCTAACATAGTTTAGGAATTTTCTTTGGGCAAGACGTAATTTCAAGTTTAGTTTTTGTGCTCATAAAATGTATTTTTTTGAGAAAGATTTAGTTCATCGCAAACACTCAAGTAGTTTTCCAGGTTATTACTGCTACCATCCCTAGTAACAATTCAAGTTTTATTTCAGCCGAATAGCACTCCTCACTTCTTTGTTGATAAAAATTTATTCACCAACACCTCCTCTTCACCGTGTCCAATATATTCTCATACAAAATAAAACTCTATTTATTTCAAATCAATAATCCAGATGCTATTGATAACCTTACCCATTATATGGCAATATAATACTGATCAACTTCAGGGTCCGGCTGTGTGCAGCTATCTTTATAAAATCCTTTTAAACAAATGTATAGAAGCCAGAGCATGCCTTTCAGACGTTGTCCTCCGACATTGACTGCCATGTGCGTGTTAAGATTGACTTCAGGGTTTTCACACTAGGGTGTGTTGTATTGCAGGCTCGTGCTTCAACATATGCCCAAATCAAATAATCCAACGGATTAAGATTTGGACTGCTAGGGGGCCACAAATCCTTCGGCCAAAACTTCATGTTATCGTTCAACCATTGTCGGGTTCGATCGGACGTGTGACACGGCGCTCCATCCTGATGTAGGACAACGTGTTGGTCCTCGGACAAGTTGGCCTACACCCAGGGAAGCACTTGGTCCTTTGAAATACCAATATACACTTCGGTATTGATTTTAACTCCGGCATTAATTAAAAAAGACTGCATTTTCAAACCGTTGGACGCCTCCAAGCCAAACATCATGACACCAGCCGGATGTTTGGTTTGAAATTTGAATTTCACTTTTTCCGGAACGTTCTCCATTTTCTGCGGTTAAATGAACCGGTCCGTGTGGCTGTTGGCCACAGCATCGATGCTGAAAAGCTTTTCGTCGGAGAGCAGGATTATCACATGTTCCTTCTTCAACAAGGAATGCAATCTCTTGAAACAAGTCACTCGTAGTTCCTTGACCCGGTCCGTAATCAAGTGATGTTTCACTCTGGCTCTGAAAGATGCATGCAGGTCCTCTTTGATGATTCTTCGCATGGATTTCTCCGGAATATTGGCTTCCTTCGCAAGTTTTCTTATGGAACACACCGAGTTGCGAGCCATTTGGCAACTTACCACCTTGGCAATCTCTTTCGGCTTCCTCTGGGCGAACAACAAACTGGTGATCCCTTCTTTCGCGAACATATCGACGAATTTGCAAAAAAAAAAACTTATAGAATGTTTGGATGCAGCACTTGAAAGTAAACATAAACAAATACACTTTTGACGGAAATAGCTACACGAATTAACCCAATAATCAAGTTTGATAATTTTCGCATTATTTTCTGCCGCACCCTGTACAGCGTATGTTTTGGAATAACACCGCCTTGAACCTTCTTGACCAGCTCCAGACGTTTTTCTAAACCGTCACAGGCAGCACGACTTCCATCGGCATGTCGTCCCAAATTCGTTTGATTACGGTTTTGAGGTGGTTCATATTAGACGCCCTGTGGTCATTTACCTTCGCCAGCATGTCCCTAGTAGCACACATGTTGCCATTTAGTTGATAAAACATAAATATGACTTGCTAAGTCATAATCAAGTTACAACAACTAATTATGATCGTAGTGTGCTACTTGGGGTATGACCATAGGAAATAATCCAAGGGATTCAGATCTGATGAACTGGGAGGCCATTCATTCTTGTCCAAAAAGTCGTTCAAATTTTCTCGGCACCAGCCCTGAACGAGATTTGCAGTATGCGATGGCGCTCTGTCCTGCTGAAACACATAGTGATCATCTCCATACACCTCTTGTACATATGGTTTGTCAACTTTCGCCAAAACTTCCGTTTTATAGTATACGGCATTCACTTTAACGCATTTTTCGATGAAAACCAGTGGTAATTTGCCACGTTTCAAAATTCATCCCCAAACCATCACTGACGCAGCACTTGGGAACCGTGGAATAGTTCTATCACTCTCTGGAACAGTTCTTGAAGAGAGAGCCCACAATCAGTCGATCTTGATAAATTCTTCCCCACCGTGGCGCGACAAAAAAAGACTTGCTCTTTCGAGTCGTTTCTGCTTGGAAGATTTCGAAACTCCATGACCCTTACGTTTTTTGAAAGTTTGGAATCCGAGGTCATTGTGCAGTATATTGTGCATTGACGATCTCGAAACATTCAGATCTGCGGCCATTTTACGTACAGAGCGATGTGTTTTCCGTCTAATCCGTTCCCTGACCACTTTAACAACTTGTGCAGCCCACACCGTACGAGTACGACCGGATCTCTTCCAGTCATCCAACGAGCAGGTGTCACGGTACCTTCGGATGGTTCGGTACACAAAATCCCGCTTTACTCCGAGGTTTTTCAAATTTCTGAAAATAGCGCCCGGGTGCTCACCTTACATACACTTTTATATCACCACAGCACGAGACTTCTTCATCGCTGGTAAGAGATTAACACCGAATGAAAACAATCGGACATAATCTAAAAGCGTTTTTATAAACATAGTGCAAAACTATATCAACACATTCGTGAATTATGTGAATAGCTGCACGACACCAATGCAAGGACAAAGTGTATGAGAATATATTGGACACGGTGTATGCATCTTTAAAACCGAAATGTGTACAAAGTGGCCCACTCTATAGACGGCTGAGAAAAAAAATAATAAAACCTTTGGATGATCATAAAGATTTTGAAAAAAAATTCACTGAAAGATGGTGTGACCACTTGAGAACCTTCATAAAACCTATTGGCTGCCATCAAAACCTCCATAGGGCCAAATGGCTGTCAAACTTCACGGTGATATCGTAGTTGGTTTTTGTTGTTCTGCTTTGCTCGATTCTCTGCTCTTCTGATTCATTTATCAGTAAATAATCTATATAAATAAAAATGAGTTGGGGTTCCTTTGTCACGATTTAACTCGCGAGCGGAAGGACCGATCGGCGTGAAATTTTGTATGCAGAGATTTTTGGGTCCGGAGAATAATCTTCTGATGGTTTGAGACCCCTCCCTTCTCTGGAAAGGGGGGCGACCATACAAATGAAACACAAATTTCTACACAACTCGAGAACAAAAAAGGCTTTTATGGTAGCTTGAGAACCCTCCCCGTCATAAAAGAGGGGGCTCCCATACAAATAAAACACAATATTCTGCATAACTCGGGAACTAATCAAGCAAACGGAACGAAATTTAGCATGTGGTGGTTTTTTAAGACAAAAAATGTATCAATGTTGGTTTAAGACCCCTTCTCATCCTAAAGGGGTGCGGGGGGGGGGGGGGGGGGTTGGGCTCCGATACAAATGAAATACACTATTCTGCATAACTCGAGAACTAATCAAGCAAATGGAACCAAATTTAGTATGTGGTGGTTTTTGAAGACAAAAAATTGTTCTATGTTGATTTGAAACCCCTCCCCTTTCTGAAAGGGGGGAACTCTATTCAAATGAAACGCAAATCCTTGCATAACTTGAGAACTAATAAGAGAAATGGAACCAAATATCGCATGTGGAAGTTTTTTAAGGAGGGACATGTTTCTATGGTAATTTGAGACTATTCCGTCATATGAGGAGGAAGGGGGAAGGGGGTGCTCTCAAACAAATGAAACCCAAATTTCTGCATAACTCGAGAAATAATCAAGCAAATGAAACCAAATTTGGAATGGACGAGTTTTTTAAGACATGAAATGTTTTTGTGGTGGTTCAAAGCCCCTCCTCCCTCTGAAAAGGGGGGCTCTCATACAAATGAAACAAATTTTAACCAAACATGAGAACTATAACTACTGCTTTGCAAATTTGTATTCAGTGGTTTTTGGGTCCGGGAAACCATCTTATGATAGTTCGAAAGCCCACCGCTTCTAGAAAGATTGGGATCCCATGCAAATGAAAAACAAATTCCTGCATAACTCGAGAACTAATCAAGCAAATGGAACCAAAATTGGTATGGGTGAGTTTTTGAAGGCAAGAAATGTTTTTGTGGTAATTTAAGACCTCTCCTCACTCTGAAAAGGGGGGCTACCATACATACGAAACACAAATTTAAACCAAACATGAGAACTATCCCTACCGCTATGCAAATTTGTATGCAGGGGTTTTTGGGTCCGAGAACGGATCTTATTGTAGTTCGACACCCCTCTCGCCTTTGGTTTCAGATTCCTCTTCGCCCTGAAAGGGGGGCTCCTATACAAATGAAATACAATATTCTGTATAACTCGAGAACTAATCAAGCAAATTGAACCAAATCTGGTATGTGGAGGTTTTTGTAGATGAATACTGTTTCAATGCTAATTTGAGACCCTTCCTTTTTCTGAAAGGAGGAGGGGGGGGGCTCCCATACAAATGAAACACAAATATATGCCTAACTCGAGAACTAATCAAGAAAATGGAACCAATTTTGGCATATGGAGGTTTTTGAAGGAGAGAAATGTATTTATGGTCATTGAGACTCTTCCGCCTTCTGAAAGGGGGGGGGGAGGCTCTCAAACAAATGAAACACAAATTTCTGCATAACTCGAGAACTAATAAAGCAAATGGAATCAAATTTGGCATGTGGAATTTTTTGAAGGAGAGACATATTCCTATGGTGGTTTAAGATCACTCTGCCCTCTTAATGAGGGGGGTCCCATAGAAATGGATCGCAAATTTCTGCATAACTTGAGAACTACTAAAGCAAATGGAATCAAATTTGGCATGTGGATTTTTTTAGAAGGTCAGACATATTTCTACATAAATCGAGAACTATTCAAGTAAATGAAATCACATTTGGCATGTGGGGGTTATTGGAAACAGGATTTTTATTTATATTAAAATGGATTTCTGTCTGACTGTCTGTCTGACCGATTGGAGTGAAAATATGTATGCAGGTATTTTTGGGGCTGGGGAAGGTTCTTATGATTGTTTGAGACCGCTTCCCCCTTCCGGCACTCATTCAAATGAAACACAAATTTCTGCATAGCTTGAGAACTAATCAAGCAAATGGAATCAAAAATGGTATGCGGGGTTTTTGAATGCAAGAAATGTTTCTATGGTGAATTCAAGCACAAATTTCAACCAATCCTGAGAATTATCCAGGTAACTAAGCCACAAACTGTGTATTGTCTGGGTAAGAAGAATGTTCTGATAGAAGTTTGAACTCCTTATTACTCAAAAAACTCAATAAAAAAAAGTGTCAGTTCTATGTAATGTTCATTCATTTAGTTGCAGGCGTAGCAACGGTCGCACCGGGATCAGCTAGTATCGAATAAAAAAGCTGTAGTGTTGCGGGAAATGTTGTTTGATAGCAAATAGCCACAACAAATTGAATATTTTACAGCGTAGCATGCTCCAAATCATATGCACACTAAATTTTATGGTGAACATTGGCACGATAAGAGCCGAAAATAGATGCGCTTCTGAGATTTTGCGAGTTGGCATCAACAAAAACAAAATTTAAACAAATAACCGATGTTCAACAAAAAAAATGAGAATGCTTTCACTACCTTTCTGTAATTAAAGTAAAGAGCGTAAATTTTTTTCTCTCCAAGAGAGTTGCTCTTTGGATTTCCTAGAAATGGATGGCATGAATCTTTTCGCTCGAATGCTGTCAGTTCAATTGAAGATGGCGTCGAAACAGCAAGCAATCTGCGAGCGTGTTGTACGGTTTTACGAAATGCATGGTCATCGTGGAAAAAAGTTTACGGTAAACTATTTTCGAGACGAACATGTGCACGTGAGTACAGTTTACCAGATCCTGGCATCCCTGAGCGTGAATGGGAAGGCCATTCGGCAAAGATAATGCCGAAGAAGGAGAAGAAAGCGTTAAAAAAGCTGTTCGCCAACAAGGGCGGAACGAGTTTGCGTCACCCCGGCCGAAAATATCACTACTCCCATATCTTGTTTCACCGAACCCTCAAGATGGAGGAAATCATGTGTCGGAAGAATTCGGAATTGTATCGGGAAGACAAAAACATCGGGGTTCTCCACTGGTCAGCGTGTTCTCCAGATCTGAATCAAATCAATAATTTTTGGTTTATTCTTGCTCGTTGCATTGAGTTGCGCTGAGAAGCTGATTTTGTCCATAAAATCGCGACTAATTCAAGTAATCCGAAACAATATACTAGTGTACACATTACTTAGTACTTTTTTAA
This sequence comes from Aedes japonicus, assembly GCA_034211315.2. Classification (NCBI taxonomy): domain Eukaryota; kingdom Metazoa; phylum Arthropoda; class Insecta; order Diptera; family Culicidae; genus Aedes; species Aedes japonicus. The sequence goes on from JASCZW010007874.1 coordinate 33,322, forward strand.
GTTCAGTTTTGAAAAAATAAATTGTTGTTTTTGGATAAAAGAAATGGTGGTTATTTTTATTTTGCCCTATTTTTTCGTTTTCAGTATTTAAATGTAAATAAAGTAGTCTAAGAAGACTAAATAATTTTACTCTGGCTTGATTGGTAACTCATCTGAGAACATGTTTACATATGAGTAAGTCTAGTATTTTTTTTTTTGCTCATGGCCTGCTGAAGTTAGTTCATTTTTCACGCTACATTGTAGCAATTATTCTTTTGAAGTTTGCCTTGAGAAGAAAACAAATTGGCATTTGTGGCTAACATTGTATTTGAGAGAAATTGACGTCATTTGTCGATGTTTACCCTTTTTTAAATGTTTGCAAATTTATATTAAAAAGGTCGCTGCTTAATGTCAAATTTAGAGCACCCATTATAATTTACATAATTTAAAACGGGCAGATGTCGTATAAATGCGGAAGAACACGTATTACACGGGTTGTTGACGTCTTATTTTAATATCACTCCATGGCTCAGCTTGATGCAATGTGAGAAATCTGAAACGGTGACTTGTATTGCTCCATAAGCATCCCATGCCCGGAAGATGTCTTCTCTGGCTTTTGATGATGAATCAAAAATCTAATAAATCTTTGCATTAGAGATTCAAATTGTTTCGAATTGCCCCTCCTACCTGCTATTACGAAATTTAATCTTCCAAAGTCATTTTTCTCTCACGATACAAATGCCCACGCACATTCATCAACCCTCGGGAGCAGATCCAACGCTTATGGGAATTAAATCTCTTGCGACGGGAATTATGCTATCATTTAGTGCGTACACAATTTCCTCACTAGACAACAACAACAGCAGCAAAGCATCTCCCAGAAGCATCACCATGGCCTTATTTTGCAGTTAATAAAACGCACATAAATTATAATATATTTACAAGCAACAAGATGGCTTCGTAAAGTGTATCGCTCCAAGTAGAGACCAAACGCAACCTTCCCATGTGGCGGTCCCGGCGGGATCTCGAAACACGTTGCTCGCCACATACATTACCCATTTCTCTCTGTATGTGTGCGTTCCGAGGCACATACAGCTTCAAGTATCGTGTCACGAAATGCGAAAATCGGTGAACGTGACACGACTCCCCGGTGATGCCGGCGTTGCGAACACGACGCTGGCTGCTAGACTTTGATTGGCCCTTGTCGGGACGTGACGCGAGCCGGCTCCTGAGCCATGGCAGGGAAACAAATACCTGCTATGCAAAAGAATCAAGGGAATCTGGCAAATTTTCGCCGAATTGAATTTTGTTCATCCGACAAGATGTGGGAATGGGCCTTCGCTCGATTCAATTGTATTCAATGTATCATAATCAAATCTAAATATTCGTCGTTTCAGGAGATAAAAAAAAACGGAGCTTTGCGAATTTGATATGAATTGCTTGGGCTTAGGTTATGGTGAAAAATGGAGATGGGCCCTCGTGGTCGATTATTCTAGTGAGTGAAGGATCAATTTGGCTTCATAAAATCAAAACTCACTGCGGAGAATCCTGTTTTGTTGCGCGAAATTGGTTATAGTGGATTTCGCCATTATGCAGCGTCGGTAAAAAAAGTGTCATTTAAAACCAGGATTATGTTTACTGTGCCATTTTAGCATAATATTGTTAAACCCAGCTTTGTGAACATTGTAAGCGATAATTGAATTTTGATTGTGTTTGATCGATTGCTACATAAAAAATTAATTAATTGACGGTTCAGTGCGTGAAGAGGATTTGTTAACATCATGTTTCAAAGTATTTAATGGGCAATCCTGTTATCGCAATTGGACTGCATTACATATTAACAATAGGAACATATTTTACTTGAGAGGCTTAAACCTACTGGTCATTCGCCTCTTTAAAATGGTACTACAGTTTATTTTACATTAAATTTGTTTCTCTTATCTTATTTGTGAACCCAGTTCGAGCGCTGCTACGATTGCAACTAAATTAATGGAAATTTATTAGAACTGGCGCGTTTATGGTTGTTTTTAGGAATGAGTTTTGTTGAAACATTTTTGTTTGCTAATGTGTGATTTCGATTATAAAGTTTTTTTTCTTATTTTGTTTTTGTATTTCTTATCGTTTACGAAGCTGCATTGCATTAACTTATTGACGTTGCCGTTAAGGATGAAATTTACTCGCTTTTTTTCTTTTCAATAGTACCTTAATAGAAAGAAAAAGTTCGGTAAACTGCAATAGCAATCTACCATAAATTTTGACAGGTAATAATATTTTTAACTGCAATGTTTACAAACCAGTGTATTATCATAGCAGAACTAAAAAAAAATATCTGCAAAAAAAAACCTGTGGTTGTATTAAAAACCCTCGGATTAGTAGTTTCTACCTTGCTTTTTCGTTCTGTGCAGACGCATTTCATACACGCAAAAAAAACCGCAGTAGAAACTAAAATTCCGAGGGATAAATTAAGCGCAAACACTAACAATTTTCACCTGACTATAAATGCGTTTGATTTTACCATGACTGCGATTAGATCAACCATGGTGCGGTTGATATCAATATGAGGTCTGTCAAATATACCACCAACGTTGACGGTTTTACCATAAACGTAGTAAATTTGACTGAAATTTCATGGTAGTTTTAAAGATAGGCATAGTCTGGTAAAATGGTAGTTACTACTACAAGATTTTTTCCCGTGTAGACAAAAAGTGCATCTTCAAACTACGCCACATCCCGTCAGTTATAACGTAGTTTTCCTTTTCATTACCTTAGATTAACTTTGTAGCACTAAGAATAGCTTAAAAATTCCCCTTTTTTGACTAAGAAGGGGTTTAAACTTCTACTAGAACATGCTTCTAACCCGAGAAATACACATTTTGTGTTGTAGTTGCCTGGATAATTTTCATGATTGGTTGAATCTGTCGAATATGGATCAAGGGATGTGTGTCGTCCAAGTCTCAGGGACACTGTCGAGTCCCTTCGAATCTCGGAGAGCGTTACGGCAAGGTGATGGATTGTCGTGTTTTTTGTTTAACATTGCATTGGAGGGATAGAGCTTGGATAGACACGAGCGGCACGATCTTCAGGAAGTCTGTCCAACTAGTTGGCTTCGCTGACGACATTGAAATCGTAGCACGCAACTTTGAGACGATGACGAAAACGTACATCAGACTTAAGGCTGAAGCTGATAGGAGTGGGCTGCATTGAAAACAAAACACATGAAGGGAAGAGGCTCACGAGAAGACAATGTTAGCCTCCTACCACGAGTTCAGATCGACGGTTATAAAATTAACGTAGTTGACGAATTCGTGTATCTGGGCTCATTGGTGACCACCAATAACGACACCAGCAGAGAAATACAAATACGCATTACGGCTGGCAATTGTGTCTACTTTTGACTCCGGAGGACGCTAAGATCGAACAAAGTTCGCTGAACCACAAAGTTGACCATCTACAAGACATTAATTAGACCGGTAGTTCTCTACGGCCACGAAACATGGACATTGCTAGGGGAGGACAAACGCGCTCTTGGAGTCTTTGAACGGAAGGTGCTGTGTTCCATCTACGGTGGAGTGCAGATGGAAGACAGAACGTGGAGGAGGCGAATGAACCACGAATTGCACCAGTTGCTGGGAGAACCTCCCATCGTACACATCGCTAAAATCGGTCGACTACGATGGGCTGGGCATGTCGTAAGAAGTTCGGACGACAGACCGGTGAAAATGGTTCTCGAAAACGAACTGACAGGTACAAGAAGAAGAGGTGCGCAACAAGCAAGGTAGATCGATCGGTAGTAGAAGGCGACCTGCGGACCCTCCGCAGACAGCGAGGCTGACGAGTGACAGCCATGGACCAAATAGAATGGAGACAACTTCTGTGTACAGCAGAAGCCACGCCGGCCTTAGTCTGATTGGTAAGGTAAGGTATGTTCCTAACATTGGGTCCACCGTTTTCATGTTAAATAATTGTTATTCTATCTATATGAACTGTTAGTTTATAACGTGTAAATGTGTTCTGTACATCTACGCTGTATTATTCAGTTTATCGGTTCAATTTAACAACATTTAGATCATTCGAAGATCACGAAGATAATTTGTTCAGCTTAACCAACGAAATTATGATGTCGTGAAAGCTGAGAAAATCGTTGATTACACGGAAGTTATCAACAGGAAATTGATTTATAATTCAATTTTCTGTTGATAACTTCCGTGTCTGAATCGCTTCGAATTAAATCAGTCAACGTGATAGGAACTTCATTTTGCTGATAATCACCGAATTAATGAGATATTTGGTACATAGGCCTAATGAAGGAGCTAGGCTAACATAACATCCCCTTACACATTGAGGATGTATGCTAGTTCCAAGCATCATCTATTGGTTCTTTGTGTAAGAACAGCTGATCTGGCCATAACGGAGTAGCAACCTTGGGTGGTCAGTCATGCTCATGCTCATGCTCATATAAATTTCTTTAAGCGCATGTTCTTTTTTTTAATTATTTTTAATAATTTAAGGTTAAATGCTGTTTGTTATAATTGTTTACGGTTGTGGCTCATGAGATGCGTTATTTCTACAAGACTTTTTTTCTGTTCCAAAGGTTCTTAAATGAAGAAAAATAAAACATTTTTTGGGATGGGAAATTCCAATAAGCACAGTGTAACGTTTATTTGATTGAAGCAACTAAAAACCTTTAAACAATTAGTATTTAGTTTGCTTACCATTTTTCAGAATTGTTTCAAAAATTCGTTTCGGCATCAAAGTAACCAGTTTCTGTAGCATATTCAATGGTTTCTTTCGCCATTAATTTCTTACGACCACTTTGAGCTCTCTGACCGTTCCAAACTGTCTTCCTCCGGTGTACACAATCAGCAATAAAACCAAAAATAATTTCAATATTAGTTTATGATCGAAAATACCGAAGTAGCATCTATCAATTTTCCTCAAGATAGCGCTTTCCAAAATACACTTCAACGTGGGCTATTATAGTAGGCTGTAGCCACATACAACCAGACGTAACATCTAAACCATTTTTCATTCAAACTCGTGATTCACAGTTTTTTGAAACATTTCCAACAGAAGGCGCTAGGGTCAAATATCAAACGTGAAGTAAAGTGATGCTCCCGCCTCTGCATGCGTCTTCTAGAACTAAAGAAAATCAAAATGTCCGTTTTGTTTAGGATTGATGAAATTTTTTGATACTTTTGTTTGTCTGTGGTGTAGCATTTCTTATTCAAGCCAATGTATACTTTTGGCGATAGTGTATATTAAACTTACATCATTCGACATACAGAACTTTTTGTTTCTCCTATGGAACGTTTTTTCCCTTTTTTTGTTTGCTCGGAGTGGGTTGAGGTCAGCGTGATGGATGAGGTTCTTCGGTTTTATCGAACATTCTGAGTTTAAGTGGAATAAGGGTAGAGGTACAGCACGGAGCAGGCGTTCTATCTTCTGATGGTCGTTGGAGTCATAAGCACTTCGGGCTCAATAGAATCGTCCAATGCGGTGATGTGCGCCATCTCAACATCATAAACTTGGTCTGTTCTTCCGTCCACCGAACCGATCGCGAAGCTCCGTGTCTTAACTCTCATTCCAGTGTTGATGGGCTGTCGGAAGGTGATCCTGGCATGCTTGTTTGATCCTCAAATGAAGCATGACTTTCATTTCCAGAACTGTGTAACTCTTATAAGCCGTAGAGTTGTGCTACTTAAGAATACTTTGCACCAACAATAGGACCATCTAAAATAGATTACTTAAAAATTCTCTGAAAGGCTTGAATCGGATGGATTTACACTTAAGAAGCCATATTACCTTTAGTTTAGCAGTTTTCACTTACCAACAAAGAGATGAAAATCTGTCATTTTGTTTCAAATTATCGTCTCATGTGATTAGTGTTTTGGTAACTGCCACTTTTGAGGTTTGATTCAGTGGAGAGCAACTATATTTAACGACTGAACCGTTTCAGTGCATTGCAGTAAAGTAATAGGATATAGGAGGTAATTAATATGATAATGGTACGAATATTACGCTAATACAGCCAAGATTCTTGTAGTAGTCCTAGTTCAGATTCCTGCTTACGGGATTCATATAGTATGGTTTATCCGGCATTAACAAATACATGTAGTAGAATTGGGATGAAACTCGTATAGCGGGATGAGTTCAAAAGTTTTTCAGCGTTTGATCCCCACTCACTCATGAAGTTGTAACCTGTTGTTCCGGGAAATCGAGGCAACGGAGAAAGTAAGGTCTGATTCTAGTGTATCCCATGGACCTACATTTTCGAAGAACGTTGGTTAAATTTAGCTAAAAAAAGTTTATTGTATAAGTTTGTAGAACTGTCGGAAGAAATGACTGAGCAACTTTCTGAGCTCGTAAAGCTTTCTAAATGTTCGTGGAATTTAATGGAAAGTTCAATCTGTTTAATTTTAGGCAAAGTTCAGAAACAATCAATCTGGTCAAATTGATACTTATCACATTCACCTCATTACATTGAGGTCCAAAAAAACAAAGTATTAGGCCTTATTGCGGTTTCCACCAAGGAAAGGCCCTTATTACGGGTGTAAAACAAATACAAATTCTTACCTGTAGTCCAAATAACGATACGGTTCTTTTGTCTTGTTCTACACAACCATACTCGTCCCGGATGGGTCTATATTGTTTCGAATCAACTTGTTTCATTTTCATAGAAATGTATTGGAGAATCCACAACAAGTGTTTTACTTTCATAGTGCTATATTACGCGCACTCAGTTGACAGCTCAAACGGTTGCACTAACACTACTATATTGACTCGACTCTGGATCCGTTATTGTTCATTTATTATGAATCAGAGTCGGCTCCAACCCGATAACAACTTGACTCCTGAATAAAGTCAATGTACCCCGATAATCTTGGCTCACTGTCTTGGTTCTGTCAAATCTAATGAATCCTAGCACAAATTGTCAATTGAACGTATTTAAATCTACTGTTATTTTCAGAGCTGCGGAGGTCACATTCGTACTAGGTGAATATAATGCTGACGATATGTTGTAATTTTTCCTAAATGTTAAATGGTAGGTATTTTAATCCTACTTACATAAAATAAATTGAAGCATGACCACACTCGAGACTAGGACTACTAGTAAAAGATTGAATAATTTAAAAACCGTGATAATAAAAACAAGACGGATTTTTAAGCATTTGGAAAATATCTGAAAGCAAGCAAGACGCGAATAAAAAAGCAGACTACATGCTAAGATGATAATACCTGAAATAAGGTATTTAGTTTATCTTAAATTAGGTGTTGTTGACAAGACCAACTAAAATAAAATGATGTTAAACATTAACTTTTATTGAAACTAGGATAATGTTCAGTCTCCAACAAAAGACGTTGTTATTTATCCAAAATCAAATAAAATTATGGTCACTGAAGCAACACGGTCCACAGTCCAATATTTGTAGCAATAATGACGATACTGATCAATTTCATACAGTTAAAAAAATAGCCAGAAAGTTATTATCAATTGCAGTTTTAGATACTACGATGTTTAACCTCACTTTTGCATTACTTTAGCATACTTTATTGATACATTTTTTTAATACAGGAAATCATATTAAAATTTTTATACGTTTGAACATTTATTTCTTTTTATAAGCACAATATGGAATACTAATCTGAATGAATAAATTGTTAAATTGTCTGTTTTGAAACATTCTGTAAATAAAACTACAAAAATAAACCTAGTTTCAGTAAAAAAGTAACCATAAAAATCGCTATTTTTTAACGTTTATCTACCTTTAATATTATTACTACCTTCTATATTATTATTAGGTAATCTGTGTTTGCGCATAATTTAGGTGTGTGCGTTTTTGAGCGATTATCGATACTTTTTAACGTTTATAAAGTATTTCCATCTTACCGCCGGCGTTCAATGATCTATACTTCTCAATGTGTGACACAAAGCTCGAAAAAGTAGTGTGAATTTCTGTTCAATATCATGCACATATATGAAGCGTCACAAAAAATTATACATTGTGTAATGTTATGGGACATTCCAAACATTGCCGAAAATATTATATGCAAAAGCTCGTCTTTGTTAGAAGTATTTCATGAAAGTTTCTGCTTCTTGTGGAATGAAATAAAATTTGAGATGCTCTGATATTTACATCATAAAAAATCGCATAGTCAAGGGGAGCAATAGTAGCATTAGAGCATGCTCTCGTTTCTCTTCCAGCACACATGATGGATTGGAAACTTTATCAAGAACAATAATGAATTCTCGGCTTCGTAAAGTTAACGCAATTGAGCCTTGCAAATAAATGAAGTTGTTAAAAAAAACTTCAGCAAGTATTATGCTTGGTGCTGAGATACGTATTACCAGTAAATAAAAATAATCTCATTAGCATTTTTTATCTCCCGTTTCTCTCTCTCTCTCTCTCTCTCAATCTCTCTATCTCTGTTTCACTTTCCCTCATTCGCATTCTCAAGTAATGATGATTTATATTCGATAAATTTGAAACTGAATTAATGGTAGAAAGCCACGTCAACGCCTCAATAACAATTTGTTCTTGCACTGTTTTTAACATCCACACATAAGGAAACGAAAACATGTCGGGTTGGCGGGAAGTTGGTCGGGTCTGACCCATGTTTAAAACCAAAAACGACATAATATTCATTGATGAGTGTAAAAAAATATGATATTGCGTACAATTTTTTTTTAAACTAATCTAAGTTGTCGAAAACATGATTGTAACATATTGTTTTTCTCTCCTTTCAGGTAAGATGATACGGTTTGGGCGATCAATTTTCAACCATCAATGAATTGTAAGTTGACGATAGAATTTTCTGACGATAGGGTGTGGAGTGTGTGGAGCAAGGTTGATTTGCTTGCCTGACATTATTCATGTCTGGAACGAACTCACCACACTGAATATTTTGATGTTGACAGTCAATCTATTTGAGCAATAACGGAGATGGCTACCACTGCGGATGCTAAAATTGAACTCTAATACAACGCCGTTCATGTTTTGTGCAGACTGCGTAACACCCTTCAGCCTTCCGCATCAAGCTCTTTTGACAGAAACTTGTCATAGCACACAATGATCAATACGTCAATCTACTTCTACCCTCGGCCTGCTCTGTCTAGCTCTCAGCACTTTTATTCGCCTGCACCTTGGATTCAAACGCAATGTACACTACAAAACTTTCACATTTCAATTAGTGATATGGATTTCCTATGTTTCGAAAACCCAGTACGATCTCGTGACATATTGTATTTTTTCAATACACAAAGGCAAATATGCAAGATAAAAGCAAGAACATTCTTCCCCGGCAAATATAGAGAAACCCACTTCCAATGCCGATAGTTCATGCTACACTTTACACTTTGACAGGTAGGATTTACACTTCTCGATGTTTATCCCCAGTAACCATAGCGGTAATCTCCTGCCAAAGCATCACGACGATTTGCGAAGCGGAAGGAGGGATCCAAGCGGTGCAGTGCAGCGTACGAAATTCCGTATCTTCCAGCAAATTTCCTCTCGAAAAGTTGTGCTCTTGGAAAATGCAAATCGGGACAAATGTTTGTGCAGCTCGAACAACATTCACCCTCACACACCAACACACAAACACAGAAAAACTCACACGTTAGATAGTAGCAGCATCAAACTCACTCAAAGGGAAAAACGATGGGAAAATCGCTTCTGCTTTCGATGAAAATTCATGTGCAAAGTTTGTTCCTCTTTCTAACATTACTCCCCTGTCCAAATTCGTGCTTCCTGCTCCGCATAGCAAGTCATCCATGTTCAACTGGTTCACCAATGGATTTTTCATTCTTTTTTCCCTCTCATTGCTATCACCAGAGGAGGATAGTTTCTCTCGTTGGCTGCTGACGGGAAAAGATGTCGCTCCGCTGAAGTTGCACATGTTGAACGGTTGGGTAGAAAGGGGATATTCCTGGTGCTCAAGTAGCTGGAGCAAAAGTGCATCGGCAAACGAGAAAGTTGGGAAAATAACTTATTTGCTGCTCATAAATTACCGAAAAAGTGCATTCCCTCTTCCACGTGGCAGTGCATGAAAGTTTTCTTCTTTTGCCACTTGAACTCCGGAATAATGGTTCAATTTTTACGCCGAACATTAGAAGGTATTGTAAGGTTGTTAGAAAACTTTTTGTGATGTTTTGAACTGAAGGTAATTGAACAAGTGGCTCGGTTTCAGGAGTTAGGCCCAATTATGTGTACAACATCCATACCTCTCGTGGAACTATGATGCATGCATTCCCCTGCAGTACTTCCTAAACTCATCAAATCGAATCATGGGAAAGGTTATTCCGTCTGTGGCCAGTTGGTCACTCCTAGGAGACGACATATAGAACCTATCAAAATACATAGACTAGCGGTTTTTATTCCCTTCCAAAGGAAGACGTGACCACGAACACCAATTACTCCACCGGCACCTTCATATTCGAAAGCTTAGTTATTTTTGTTTAGCTTATTCTGATATATCGTGAAACTGTTTTCTTGGCCGAGAAAAAAAAACCTGCCCTTGAGCGAGCAAAACCTTTTTTTAAATGTTCACTGAGATTAACCTTCTGCACTATTTTCAATGCATCCAGCCAGTTCATGTGTTTTGCTGTCGACTTGGTCCTGAGCACTTGATTTGACCACCAGGAACTTGTAATTAAAATTTGAAAATTTAAGCTGTCTCATGTTGAGCTTTGGCCACTTCTTCTAGGGAACCCGGAACAGTTGGGTGGGTATTTTATTTAACCTCATTATTTTTAATAAGTTCGTCTAAAGGGTGTTCAGATCAAAATTTGGTCAAATAGTCAATCAAAGTTTTTATTAATAAATCAATTTTTTTTATCTTTTTCAAGTTCAGTTAATACAGAATAGATGAGAAATATTAAACTAAGCTTCGATTGGGTGGAGCTTGGCGTGTTGGGATGGTTCTTGTCCTTGGGCACCACTTGAACGTTATTGGCAGCATACAACTCCATGGCCTTTTTTTCGTAATGGCAAGATGCCAAATCCGGCCAAAGTAAAACGGAACAATTATGCCGCTTCAGGAAAGGCAGTAAACATTTTTGTAGGCACTCATTCAGATAAATTTCCTGGTTGATGGTTCCGGTTGCAATGTAAAAGTTGCTCTTCAAGCCACAGGTGCAGATGGCCTGCCACACCTGATATTTTTCGCGAACATTGACAGTTCAATGTGCTTGAAAATCTGCAACCTTTCTCCGTCCGGTTGCCGTATCAAATTCCTATCCAGGAAGCTGTTTAAAGTCTGCCTTGACGTAAGTTTCATCGTCCACATCCGTCCACATCGTCCACATATCTTCGAAATGAGGAGTGTGCAAAAGTTTTTAATGCACGATAAAAGGAAATGCGTCAAGTTAAAGTTGACCAAATTTTGATCGAAACACCCTTTATTTGCAAGGCTCAGATGTGTGTTACACATTGTGGAGCCGATAGTAAATATTGTTATTGACAATGCATTGCATTTTGGTGCCAATTACTCGTGGCTGGTTCCAGGTTAATGGGTCACATTATCGATTGGAAGGGGTTAGGCAGGTAACTTATTTAAGGTTGTTACTCATGGTTGCGAGGTACAAGTTGCGCGTAAACAAAAAGATAGTATAACTGGGACACACTGGCAGGGAACTTACTAAATAGAGTGGGAGGAAGGGGGGTGATGGCATCAAACTCTTGGATCAGACAATCAAAGACATCCGTAGATTGCTTGCATGTAGGGAATATCTGGCGGAAGGGCTGTCTACCTCGGGCCACTAGGATATCCAATAGTCGTGTTCTGGAGGCACCATTATCCGGGCAATGCCAAACTGCGTGAGCGATGTCATCATAACCGGTTCCGCACCTACATATATTGCTATCGACAAGGTAGATTCTGTAGAGATTTGCGTCTAACGAGTAGTGGTGATACATGTCTTGACATCGCATGAATGAAACCCGACTTACACTCAGACCTTTGAACAACATTTCTTGACATCTTGACGAAACATTTGGAACAATAGAATGTATCCACCTCCCAGCGAATTACTTGTCCAATCGGTTTGCAAACTTTGAAGAGAACTTTGACGTACGTATGGGAAAAAATCATCATGTGAAATTCTTCTTTCAAAAATCTCGCCTTCGTGTGTGCCCACCTTTGCTAGAGAGTCCACCTTCCAATTGCCTGTAATTGAGCAATGTGAGGAAGCCCATACAAAGGTAATCCTAAATGATCCTCCGACCAACACAAGCATCTGCTCCCTTATTTTTGAAGTTTATTTATTTATTTATTTCGTCAACCATTTGTAGACTAGTACATAGACAATTTGCTTTTTCTTAACTATACATAAATATAAAATTTTTTTAGTTTTGTATCCTCAGGGACTTAAAATAATGTTTTAATTTATACCGAGACATTGTAACGTCAATGGCTTCACAGTGTTGATTATAGGAATCCATCATGTTATTTATTGGTCCATTTTTAGCATATTCCCTGCGATGATGGTTTAGAGCAAATAAATTACGATTTCGAAGTCGTCTAATTGGTGCATAAAAATTTAATTTAGATAGTAGTTCGGCTGATTCAACACGCTGCGAAACGATATCGTTTACAAATGAAACCATCGCATATTCTCGTCGTTCTTTCAATGTTTGGATGTCAATCAACATGCAGCGAGCTTCATATGATGGAAGACGATGTGAGGCCCAGCCTAGCTTACGAAGAGCATATAATAGAAATTGTTTTTGTACTGATTCTATTCTTTCTTCATGTATACCTGGACGAGGAGACCACACAATGCTGCAATATTCCAGTATAGACCTCACATAGGCAATATATAGAGTTTTAATAGTGTACGGGTCTTGAAAGTTGTAGCAGAAGCGTTTAATAAACCCTAACATGCTATTTGCCTTGTGTATGATAGTGTTGTAGTGGTCTATAAAATTAAGTTTAGAGTCTAAGATAATTCCTAAATCCCTCACTTTTTCACACTTTTCTACATTTCTAATTTCCTAATGCAATTACAATGTTGGTTGTTGTTAATTTTCTGCTGAAAGATATTAAATTGCATTTTTTACATTCAGTTCCAATAAGCTTTTCTTACACCAGATGTAGAATGTATGAATTTCATACTGGAATATATTGATGTCTTCTTTATTTTTGATTTCCAAGTACAGCTTCATGTCGTCGGCATAAATTAGCACTTTCAGATTTTTGAGGACGAAAGAAATGTCATTGACGTATAAAATAAAAAGAAGTGGTCCTAAATGGGAGCCTTGGGGACTCCTGAAGTAACTTGAATGGGATTTGATTTCTTTTCATTGAATTTTATTATTTGTTGCCGGTTAGTTAAATATGATTCAAGCCACTTCAAGAGTCCAGAATCAATTCCAATTTTTTCCAGTTTGAAAAGTAACATTGGTATGTCAACACGATCAAATGCCTTGCTAAAGTCTGTGTAAAGAGCTTCAACATGGTTCCCATTATCCATTGCATTCAGTGAATAATTTACAAATTCTAGTAAGTTCGTAGATGTTGAGCGGCCTTTGAAAAAACCGTGTTGTTTGTCTGTTATTCGATTTTTGATTTGAAAAAATAATGTTTTATTGACAATTGCCTCGAAAAGTTTGGGAATGCAAGAGATAATAGCGATTCCACGATAATTACGTATGTCAGATTTCCGGCCAGATTTGAAAATAGGCACTAAGAATGAATTTTTCCAAATTGTTGGGAAAATTCCTGATTCCAGTGACATATTAAAAAGCCAAAACAAAGGAGATGCAAATTCCTTCGCAAGATTCTTCAAAAATACTGGAGGAATTCCATCAGGACCAGGGCCTTTTGAGGGGTCTAAATTTTTTAAACCCTGCAAAATATCCTGAACCTGAAGTTGGTTGACACCAATATTCCTTGGATATTCTGGATAAAATGCAAAGTAATCGCGGTCGCGATCATCTTCCGAATATGTCGTGTAGATTTCTTGAAAAAAATTGGAAAAAAGATTGCAGATTTTTTCCGAGTTATCCCCAACCTGTTCGTCAAGATGCATTGTTGATGGAAAATTGTCTGATTTTAATTTTGTTTTGACGTAATTAAAAAAGTTTTTTGGACAGGACTTAATTTCAAGCTCAGTTTTTGCATTAAATACTTCAAATGCATTACTGATTGCCAAGTTCAATTGATCGCATATTTCCAAGTAAGTTGCTAAATATTCACTGCTTTTGTGTTTTTTGTAAATTTTGTGGGCTTTTTGTTTGTGATTCTTTATACTTTTGATTTCTCTGTTAAACCAGACTGGATGTTTAGTGTTTCCGTGACGTCGTTTTTTCTTTAATGGAATCTCTTGTGAGATAATGTTGGATAGGATTTCGTAGAAGACGCCAACAGATGATTCGACATTTCCTTCGTCCCTAAAAATTTGTTGCCAGTTGATACAGTTTAATTTGTTTTTTATATTCTCATAGTTCGCGAGCTTGTAATCAAAAACTTCTTCATATTCGTAGTCGTTGGGTCTTTGATATTCATGTATGAATAGTGAATATTCAATTGCTGTGTGAAACTTTTCGTTTTTCCATAATGGGTTCAATGATTCGGTCACACAAAAATCTTCATGAATATTCGTTAAAAGGAGGTCTAGATAGCATTTTCCTTGGTTTTTTACATGGTTAATTTGATTCAGACCTAATTTAGCAGTTTCATCAAACATGAAATGTAAAGTGATATTATCTCCAACGACTGGGAGAAGGATGTTTTCATTTTCAGAGTCTAAAATGAAGTCGGCGTTGTTTTGATTAAAGTCCCCATAGATGTGAACTTTTACTTGAGGAGGTAGTTCAGATAATATTTTTTCTGCGCATTTGAAAAACTTTTGATATGTAATTTTATTAGCATTAAGTGGTGGAAAATACACAGAGGCTAACACGTGTGTTTCACCTGCTATGAAAGATTTCACCCATACATGCTCAAATTCATTAAATTTTGTAGTTGTAATAATTTCTGAATTAAAATTGGCAGAAACAGCTATGAGGACTCCACCACCTGATTTCTTTTCAGACTCATAAAGGTTCCTATCGTTTCTAAATACGTTATACACACTTCCAAATATTTCTTCACTACGCACGCTTTCGTCCCAGCTAGTTTCAGTTGCCAGAATAACCGAAAAGGACGAACTTAATAAATTATTATAAATTTCCTTCATTTTGGCTGGGCTTTTCATGCGATTGAAATTTTGACAGTAAATCAAAATTTCAGTCGCATTCTGTTTACATGAAGAAATTGTTGAAAGTGTGTCGGTTGACAAAATATTATTATTATCACTATATACCTCTTCATTCATATCTGCTTCCAAAGAAGGCGTCATTACTTCCGAAAATGTGAAGAGGAGTGAAATTTGGTTGTGCTCTCGCGCAGTTGCTGCAGGCGGTGCGTCCGTTCACTGGACAGGAATCGCTGATAAGTTTCCAGATCGGCTGCTGCTTCAGTTGCATTCATTCCATAGTCTTCCTTACTTTTGAAGTAAAGTAAGATGAATGTCTCACTGTTTTCATCGATGTCTCAATAGAACCGAGACTATCCGAGAAGATGAAATAATGGTCTATGTTAAGTTATTCCCAAAGCGAAATTAATTGCTGTGAGATCAGCAACATATACGTAATAGGTCCTTAAGTTTCCGAAATGCTAATGGGTATTCATTGAAGACACTGAAACCAGTGAATCCATCAAATCGCGACCCATCAGTGAAACTGCAATTGACATGTTGGTATTTTGAATAAAAATATGTGGAACTAAAATAGGTCGAAGTTGATCTTGAACTCCTTGTATATTCTGTTTCGGGGTGAGACCATAATCATGGAGGAACTGTGCTAAGGGACGCGTACACTGATGACATATAGTTAATATAGATTCGTAAGAATCTAGACTGGGTACTCAATTCGAGCTTTGCTTCGCAGTTTTCAATCAGAAGGTGTTTATTGATTCCATACTTGATCAGTATTCTAGATGAGAGCTCCCAGAAGCTGGTTCTGTAAGGGGTTTACTCTGGCCAGAACCTTCAGGCTCATATTATGCGTTGAGTTCTTTTTCTTACCTACAGGATGCAAAACGAACCATATTCAAGAACTGAAAGAATAGTTGCTTTATGGAGTTTTATGAGGTCTTTTAGGTTAACCCCCCACCATGTTCCGGAAATTGATCTTAAAAAAATGATCCTTTGTAGACATTTCTGTTTTGAATACGCGATGTGAGTCCAACTGGATTTTGAATCAAACGTGACTCCAAGGTATTTAAAAGTCAAAGATTGGGAAATTTTTCGTCCCAACAGCCTGAGGCGCAGTTGGGCTGGCAACCGCCTTCTAGTCAATACTACCAATACGGTTTTATGCGGTAAAAACTCGGTTTCCAAATTTCTGGCCCAGATGGACAGATTATTTAGGATTATTCTATTTTACAATGGTCTTTGCAAGATTGCCGCACATCGACCTCTAAAGGAGATCACAACATCGTCTGTAAGTTGTCTTAGCGTTCAATTTTTGACCAAGCAGTTAGCAGGGACTTCAATGTGATTCTTGGGGTAAGCCCATGAAGTAAACTATGGAAGTTGTCGGATTGCCTAGATTTAAGGTCATTTGTTTTTTGGACAAAAAAATATTCAAAATTTCTAAAACCAACAACTGTACAGACTATCTGCTTGTCTATCAATGGAAACTGAATTAAATGTGCCGTTTATATCCAGAAATACTGAAGCCAATTGATCCTTGTGCGCAAAGGCCAGTTGTATATCAGATGAAAGCAGCGATAAACAATCTTTTGTCCTTGCGTATTTTCTGGCAGGTTGTTTGATTCAACCCAACGGTCAAGTCTTGATTAGATCATTTTTTCTAACAATTTCCTTAAAAATGATAGCATAGAGATCGAATGGTATGAAATGTAATCAGGCGCTGGTTTCGCAGGCTTTTGAATAGCTATTACTTTAACCTGTCTCCATGCGGGTGGAACTATGTTTGATTCCATGGGAGTGTTATGCAGGTTAAGTAATCGTCTTTTAGCGACATTATTGGGGAGATTTTTCAAAAGGTTGAATTGAATCATTTCGCTTCCCGGAGCAGAGTTGATCGATGAAAAAAATGCCATTGAAATTTCCAATATTGTGAGTGGTTCACCCAGAAATCCGTTATTCGGTTGTGTAGGGAAAGCGTCTGGACACACCTTTTTAGTGAAGTTGAATGTCCATTGGATGGAGTATTGAGACTTTCTCCAAAGCGTTGCAATCAAGGTTTCTCTAGATAATCCCTCACAAACGAACGCCAGAAATTGCGTTTCTTTGTTTTGAGTAAGTTAGGTACACAAATAAAAGAAACATTGAATTTTCTGCGTTATCTAATGCACGTAAAGGGAATGCTAGATTCGCCAGAATATAATGGGATATTTCATGTAAATTCAAGCCAGATAACGCCTGAATCTAGCCTGTTGTATGAAAGATTGCCAATATTGTTGTATGGCACATGAAAAGTTGCAAACAATTTGGTTGTTTACGCCTCCTTTAGCTTGGATTTAAACTAGGCGATATTTTACATGCTTGTTAAAATTAATTATTTTTTCTGTGTACCTATCAATAAGCTCGCATGTTTCATGTCTACGAAAAAACTGAAATGCATCGGATTTCTCAAGATACAACTTAGTGCATTCGTTATCACATCCTGGGGGTGGCGGATTTTCTTTTGAGGGATGCACTTGGAACACGTCATTTCTCAATTTCAACAAATTGTGGAAGAATTGACCCGGCGAATGTCACTTATAGCGAGTCCGACGGTGTATACGTCATCCTTCCATCTACTATTGATGCTGTAGAGAATGGTAGAGAATTTCAGTGGTATCGAATTATAACATCAAAATTTATTTATAAGAATGAATAACCAAAATTTGAAATATACACCAAAGTTCGCTATTTGAAAAACTTTTTTATTATAAGAGCGTCCATCCTAGAGTTTTTTTTAAAACGTGTCTTTTTTCCTCAAATTTCCATACAACAAATTAAAAAAATATTAAAAATATGTTTTTTTAGATATTTTATTTTTAGTAATTATTTTTGATTTTTCTTGATGAAAAAAAAAATTTTTTGTCTGTGTATATTTTTTTAAGAAAGGCTTTTTAGTTCCCTACAATTCCTTTATATAAAGTTTTCTCTAAATGTAATGGTTTTTGAACTACGATTTTTCAAGTAAAATGTTGGAAAAAACACATACGCCCATCTCAAAAGTTACTCTTGAACCCAAATTATCTTAACACCAGTGGAATTTTTTTTTTCCAACGTACCGAACTCATGTGCCAAGTTTCATCCAAATCAATGATGATCGGGTATGATTTTTGGGATTTCCGGCACATTCTGGATGGAATCCCTCATTATTGATTCAGCACATCTAAGTACACAGATAAAAAGAAACACTGAATTTTCTGCGTTATCTAATGCACGTAAAAGGAATGCTAGATTTGGCAGAAAATAATGGGATAAACCATGTAAAATTAAGTCAGATAACGCCTAAATCGAGCCTGTTGTATGAAAGATTGCAAATAATATCGTTGTTTACGCTCGTTTGGCTTGGAATTACACGAGGGGAAATTTTACGTGCTTGTTAAAATTAATTATTTTTTTCTGTGTATGGGAACACAAGTGTTCTAGGTAGATGGTAAAATGAATGAGTCAACTCAGACTTAAAGTGATACTGAATCTAGTGAGCGAAATTAAGATAGCTAATTTATGATGTTTGAAAGATTTGAAATGATCTTTGGAAATGCTGTTATGATACAAATGGCGAATTCTCAATTGTTTAAGTGCGCCTCTGCAAAGAACGTTAGCAAAGAGTACACAGAAAAAAATAATTAAGTTTAACAAGCGTGTAAAATATCCCTTCGTTTAAATCTAAGCTATAGGAGGCGTAAACAACGAAATTGTTTGCAACTTCTCATGTGCCATGCAACAATATTGGCAATCTTTCATACAACAGGCTGGATTCAGGCGTTATCTGGCTTAAATTTACATGAAATATCCTTTTATATTCTAGCAAATCTAGCATTCCCTTTATGTGCATTACATAACGCAGAAAATTCAATGTTTCTTTTTATCTGTGCAATTGTTAAAATTACAAAAAGCAATGTCGTTCAAATGGCGCTGGTGGATGCTGAATACAAGTTGGGCCCTCCCTTAGTTCAGTCGGTTCAGGTGCAGTTACAAAGCAACAACACCATGCTGGAGCTCTCAAAAATAACTCTCAATTAATAACTGTGGAAGTGCACTTAGAACATTATGTTGAGAGCAAGCAATAAGCAAATTGTGAAAAAAATAAACTTGAAATGCTAAAAATAAGAATACATATAGCAACATATGGGCGAAAGCAAGGATCAGTGATGGTATGATATTTGCTGATTGATCATGTGATTGATCAAGTCGATACCCAGTTTCACCTACCATCACCGAGACCACCTAAATTTTGTTCACCATACTGATCACATTGATGTGATTATGATTGTACTTGCCACACAATCATACTAATGCAAAAATGGTACCTGGCATCGAAAGCTCTCAATTAATAACTGTGGAAGTGCATCTAGAACACTAAGTTGAGTGCAAGCAATAAGCTTGAAATGCTAAAGAAGAAGATACTGATCACAACATCAAACAAAATATACGCCATGGACCTACGGATTGGACTTTATTCACAGGGCTGGTAGTCGGACCATCCTGCTTCCACAGTAAGTAAGAATGACACCTTCCAGAAATGGCAAGTGGGCTAGTGGTGTGGCTGCCCCCGTCCCGGTAAAACCTTGGCAGGCCTCCCGGTAGGTTCGAAACTAGTCACCAAACTTGGTAAATAGTAGGCTCAGGTATAACACTACTGACTTACGCCGATCCGGCTCGGAACTCGGTCCCCATGAAGTCAAGTCCAACGTGTGGAGATAGAGGTTCAGGGGGAGACCCAACAAAATAGAGGACCACGTAGCAAACTACTAGAAATACGAAAAGGAGATTCAAAAATAAAATGAACGGTGGCGGCAAAACGCCAGACCACGAAGACGGAGGTGCGATAGGGTTCGCAAGAAGTGAAGAGCTACAGAGGTCACCAGTGCCGAGTTCAAAGGCCACCACGGGTACCAGCAGTAGCAAGCCGCAGGGGTTTTTGACCTTGACGTTCACTCTGAAATGCAGCAGTAGCACAACTCGAGGGGAAAGTAATCGACGGATCGACGAGCTTTATGATTATGTAAAGAACAGGCACAACGTCCACAAGGAAGTCAAGGAAATGGTGACGCGTGTCAAATCGGCCGTGATTGTAGCTGAACGCGAGCATGACGCACAGAATGAAAGCAGAGACCGTTGAAAAGGTAACGGAGAAGGCAATGGTTGAAGCACTGGAAACGACGAAGCAAACCAAGAATTCACCAGTCGAGTTATTAGTACGAGACACTGAAGAAGTCTGCACATTGTAGACGAAATACGCGTATCTGTCGAAGATAAGCAAAGGTAGTTGGAATTAAATGGAGATTACTAATTATTCTTCTAATTTATAGTTACAAGAATTCACGCTCAGAGAGTAGGAAAAAAAACACAAGGAGAATAGGAGGAGCCGAAAAATCACAAAAACGACTAGGAGAAAGAAGAAGAACACCGCCACTGTCGACAACCAGAAAAAGAAAAAGAAGAAAATAACAGCAGCAAGTGAAAACGTCAGGAGACCAAAATACGCAGGTACCTCGGCTTCGGTGGGAACAAAGTCAATGCGGCGTTCTGATTGTTGAGGTAATAAGTAAAACAATGAACGTGGAACTCCTCCAAAAAGAGTTGATCCGGAGTTGAAGGAACTAAGGGAGAATGTGGTGAAACCCAAACGCATCCAGAAAAGTGAGATGGTCTTTGAGCTGCAGAAAGATCCTACCATCAAGACGCTCGTTGGAAAGTCCCTTGGTGAAGAGGTGATGGCAAGAGGTGGTCGATCCGATGAGACAGTGATCGAGTGCAATGATATGGACGAGATCACAGCAGAAGACGAGCTGAGGCGGATGCTGAAGGGACACTGAGATAATGGAAACCAATGAAAATCCAGTTTAGAACGGCGTACTGTGACGACGGCGATACGTCTGCCAACAGCTGCAGCCAACAAACTGTTGGAGTCGGGTTGAGTAAAAATAGGGTGGTCGTTGTGCTCACTGTAAGTCATCCCTTGAGTTGCAATGATTATTGTTGAGATGCTTAAATACATGAATCTTAGTCACCAGCCGAGAAACCGCAAAGGTCCTGATAGGTCTTATCTGTTCCAGAAACACGGGGAGAAGGGTCATTTTGCAAGATACAGCTAAAGGATGACGGAAACGACCACATGACGAGGGAGCTACAGGTGGCCTGTAAAACGGCGGCAGCATGTCGACAGTAATAATGATAACTCATATAAACCTCAATAATTGCGACATATCACAGCAATTTTTGTGGCAGCCCACAACATAAACAAAGTCGTGACCTCGAAATCATTTTAGAGTCGATCATGTTTCTCCTGATAACGGAAACTGAGTGGTAGATAGAGTGGCGATTGCTGCAAAAGTGATGGGCAGATTTCACATCCAGGAAGTAGTGTCTAGTTCATGCAAAAGGTTCGTGATCGTCAAAATCAACAGGATGCACCATGGAGCAGTTCCACCAGATGCAGGATGCACTGACCGAATAGCTCATCGGATGAACACATGAAGTCATCGGAGATGACTTCATCGCTTGGGTTGTGGACTGAGGTTTCAGATGTACTTACGCTAGAGAATGCAGCCTGCTAGAATTTCTGACAAAGTTGGAAGTTACACTATCGAACGCGTTGGCTCGGTTGGACGTTTTATTTGGATTCAACTGCTACTGCTACGACTGATGCTCGTTGACCCTTGGAAAGGCAATACCATCTGCAAGACGACGTCGTTCACTTAGGACCGGCAGCTCTCCGGTGAAACAACTCTTAATTGAGCTACGAAGCCACCAAGCAGTGAAAGGAACAGCAAATGCCCACTTCAATCACAGGGCACGACTCCAGCAGGCGGACGCTCTGCTAACGACCAACGAGCAGGAACGATCAGGGAGGCTTCTTCAAAGTAAAAAATATCTTTTCTTTGTGTTTTTTCTTCTACTCCATGTTAACAAGTGACTAAGAAGCGCTATGCGCTTGCTTATATATATTCGTCGGTTTAAAATAAGAAGAAAAACTAATTGCACAAAACGAAATGAATGAGTACAGTTTCGCATCTCATCTTTCGATTGGTTCTGGTTCTTATTACTAGTGTTAGTGGAGGACGTTTGCCCGCGGCTTGCTCGAGGTTAGGAAAACAAAACACAAAGAAGGGGAAGAGGAATAGGACGGAACCGTAGCGTGACAACTGCGTCTGGCATAATTGTCTGAGGAATGTCGGTCTCATCTATTCACGGTTGCGAACAGCCAGCACTTTTCGCATGGACGGTCATGAATCCATCATCAATATAACCTTCCGCAGTCCCTCGCTGATGACAAATATTAACTGTATGTGAGAAGTTTACCCATAACGAACATCTGGCGATCCGGTATAGCATCGAGCCGAAGGGCAAGGGTCTTCGACAAGGTACTTTTAGTTGAAGCACTTCGGTTCAACAACGAACTCGCGAACCGGAACAGCGTGGATGAGCTGACGCATACGTTACTTAGGGAATGCCACGCAACCATGTCGAGGAAACTGGAGCAGCTGAAACATGCGGCTCCCAGTTACTGGTGAAATAAACAACTCAGCAGTTGTCTCAGCGCTAGAAGACGTGTCCAGAGAGCCTAAACCACAGCAGACAGAGAGGCGCATAGGGTGGTGTTCTGAGGCCGCCAGGACTTCGCCAAAAATTAGAACGAAAGATAAGACGAGAGAGACAAACTGTTACAAGGGCTGATGCTAACTCCGGGGCAACGCGTACCTTATTCTCATGGCGAAGGTCGTGGCTCAGCAATGGCTGCAGAGCTATGTACAGAAAAACGTAAGGACACCGTAGATGGACTTTTTCCCGACGCATGATCCAACGACATGGCCACGTATACCGTACGTCTAGAAAGAAAGAAGAAACGCTGAGGGCAAGTCTCGAACGAAAGTTCGTGGCTCTGAAAGTGCGGGTTCAGACATTTCCTGACATATTCAGTGATGTGTTGCAGAAAGATCTAGAGGAAGGTCATTTCCAGAACAGGTGGAACGTTAGTGTTGCTGCCGAACTCAGCATCGTATAGGCCAATACACCTGTTGGATACGCTCGGCAATCTTCAAAAACTCGGAAAACTCATAATAGGCTGACGAAATTTACCAAAAGCAAGCAGGAAACATCGAGGATGCTATTCGGTTTCCAGAAAGGAAAGTCTACGGTGAATACTATTCCGACAGTGGTCAAGACAGCCGTCAATGGCGCCCAAACGGAAGTGGAGAGGCGATCGATATTGCGCTGTTGTAACGTGCGACGTTAAGAACGCCTTCAATAGTGCCAGTTGGGAGGCTAATTGCCGAGTCACACAGAATAAGGGTCCCTGATTACCTGTGCTGAATTCTGAGGAGATAGTTTCAGAGCCTGGTGCTGATTTACGGGACCTCTGTGGGACGGAAATCGGTGAACATCACGTCTGGAGCTCCCCAAGGTTCCTTCCTTAGCTCAAAAATTTAGAAAGGGGTTGTACAACGGAGTGCTGATGTTGAAGCTTCTTAAAGGCGTAGAGATCGATGACTTTGCGGACGACATTGTATTGTCAGTGACAGTGACACTGGAAGAAGTAAAAAGGCTGGCAACCGAAGCAACCGGCATTATTGAAAACTGGATGCAAGGGTCGAAACTGCAGATAGCCCATCACAAATTGGAGACGCGGTTTGGTCAGCAACTGCAAAGCGGTGCAACGAGCATAAATCGTCATCGGAGGGAATGTCATAGCCTCGAAACGTGTGCTGAAGTACCAGGGTGAGATGACAGGCGACCGACTAAGTTTCAAAAGCCACGTAGAGTACGCCTTTGGGGACGCAACGAGGCCTTTCAATGCGGTAACGGGAATCATTCCGAATAAAGCTATGTCCATTTAGAATCCGGAGTAATAAAATCATCTGTATCTCGGTAACGGATCGACGTACATATAAGTTTAATACTCTTAACAAAGGTAATTTACTGTTCTGTACTGTACTTTAGTGTACTGTAAAATATCAATACAAATAAGTTCTCTTTGTTTCTAATGGAAATTCACACTTTCTTGTTTATTCGTCCTATCAAACGCTGCACACCTCCGGAGTCTACTTCCTTGGAACACTTGTTCCACACTTTGGTCATCTGAGTCGCGTCTCGAGCCGTTTTTCCACTTTTCTTAAGCTTCCGCTTCATTACTGCCCAAAATCTCTCGATGGGCCGGAACTGCGGCAGTTGGGTGGATTTATGTTTAGTACGCGGTTTTTTGAGGCGTTCTTCAGTTTTTTGACAAATTTTCCATAAAAGCATGCTTAAACTTCGCAGGAAAATCTCTGTCGCCGTCGCCATGCAGAATTTTTGGCCATGAAGCTGTCTGAAATCCATTTTGACGTAGGTTTCATCGTCGATGATAAGGCATCCTTGGCACTTCGTCAATACCTGCTGGTACAATTTCCGAGCTCGAGAAACATTGACTCACTGCACGAAACACCGTGAATTTATACCATAGAAAGTGGGCGCCAAGGTGAACAAACCGCTGTAAAAATAATCCTTGCAGCGCTCACTCTCCGTGCCACTGCATCACAATAACTGATTCCGGATTCTAAATTGACAGAACTTTAGTTACGGAACAAGCAGTAGTAAGTGGCGTCTACTGGCTAGTTTATCATCATCGATACTGAGATACGGATATCCAGCCTGGGTCGCAGAGCTGGGAACTAAGCGAAACTAGGATAAATTGAACTGTTCATTCAGGCTCATGGCCATGCGAGTCGTGACTGTGTACCGAACTATTTCATCTAAGGCAGTATGCGTCATT